>OY751437.1:26142730-26357730 GCA_963565745.1 Phengaris arion
GAGAAAATATATTAGACAAATATTCAAATAATAATAAGTATTGTGTATGTATGTAGGTATATCCTCACACCTCTATCTAGTAATAAGTATTATTTTTCATTTTACTGTACTCGGTGACCTGCACCATTAACTTACCTGAAAGTCATCAAATAAGTCTTGGGATTTGTAAGGTTGTATTGTATTTGTTTGTTTTGGAAAAAAGTTTGAAAGTGCCGAGCCTTGGTTCTTCTTAACTGCCTAATTGTTTCTAGGCCACAACACTCTCAATAATTGAAATTATCTGCAAAAATATATTATACAATTAATTAGACATAATTGTATAATAAGAACCAGCCAAGTTCAAGTTGAACTTGTGCATGAAGGGGAAATGAAAAAATAATATTTTCGCGAAACGTCAACGACTGAAGAAAAGTATTTAGTTTTGATAAGATTCACTCAATGTTTCTGGCAAGACGTTTGGTACAGTTCTTTGTAATGGATCCTTTTTGGCGCGACGCACGCGACTTGTTGAAAGTTGTGTTGCTATGAAACGGAACGTTTATTAACTACCCAAGATGGCGACTGCGGTTTGTTTGTCAGTGCCATTAGACATTATTAGAATTTAACGAAATTCTCCATAATCCGAATTTTGCGGATAAATGTTGTCGACTCGAAATAAATATTTTTGTATGTTTTGTTATTCATATAAGGTTTCGATCGAGTCTACCGTACCTCTTGACGAAATTATTAATATAGAAATTGGAAAAATTCTTTGTTAAAACTGCTTTAAACCACAACCGGCTTGATCACGGTTAGAAGTCCGAAATTTCAAGTTTCTAAAAGAAATTTAAAAAAGAAAAAAGCTTGGAGCTGTGTATAAGTTTACCGTTTCATAATTAAAGTGGGTGCCGGAGATCACTCACCACCAGCAGAAGACTCCGTTCCTGCTGGTGGGCACACAGATCGACCTGCGGGACGACCCTGCCACCATGGAGAAGCTCGCCAAGATCAAGCAGAAGCCTGTCTCCCTCGAGCAGGGCGAGAAACTCGCCAAGGAGCTAAAGGCCGTCAAGTACGTCGAGTGCTCTGCTTTAACGCAGGTTAGTGACGCCCTATTTTAACCCAAAATATTAATAATATCTGTGGAGGCTTCCACACCACGTCATTCTGGTGTCGTGCTAAGTATTGTGCGAACTTGTGTTACGGGTACCAGACAATGGAAATATATTTAATAATTTTATACTATACACATATTTAAATTTTTTTATTATTATAAGACCTTTGTTCCGAATTTTTGATTGTGGTAGTGAAATAAGTTTTATTCATAAACAAAGTCTCTTAATTCGGTGTGCCTGTTGGCAAAGGCCTCCTCCAGCTCTTTCCAGTGATTTCTATCCTTTGCTACTCTTGTTCACAAGGGTCCAGCAGATATTTTTAATTCATCTTCCCATCTCATGATTACCCAACTTGTTTTTTTCCGACCCTTGGGTACCACATAGTCACTCTTTGACTCCATTTACCTACCTTGCATCTTACAGTGTTAACAGTATGTTACAGTGTTAACATTTTACTATATTATCCACATATTTCGAGGTTTCAGTCTCAGAGCATGCTATCGCTTTTGTGCACCCTCGATTTGATGTGTGTGAGTGTGACAGCATGCGCTGATGCTGAAACGTGAATTGTATTATGGATAGATTTGGATTTCAGGTATGGATTTATCATCTAAAATTTACACATGATTTTTTGTGTATTTGCAGAAGGGATTGAAGAACGTGTTCGACGAGGCCATCCTGGCGGCACTGGAGCCCCCGGAACCTGTTAAGCGGAGGAAATGCGCCCTGCTGTAGGCGGCCAGCCCGGTCTCACCATATACTCCCTGTGCTATTCATGTTGTTTTGTAACCCTGAAGCCTCGAATCCATTAGGCAACATTTGGCGCGGGACATGGTGCCCAATTGCTTAACAATATTGTCCGTCTAAGCTTCTACTACTAATCGTATTGCGACCCAGCTGAAACGTCGCGCGTTGTTGTGCGTCACGTGTTGCGCGCGCTTCGATTGATGCCTAGTGAATACGTCGCTTTACTGTGTAATGTAATGCCATAGATCGAAAACATGAATACTACAGCGGCCGAGCTCGCGCGGCGCGACGAGCGTTTTCCTGTCTATTTTGTAACGATATAATTAACTGAAAGGGATTTTATACGATGTCACTTGTAGATTTTTAATTCGTAACGAGTTTTTGTCATCTGTACGCGCGTCATCGAATCGATATAGGCTGCAAAGATAACGTTCTATTAATCATCGTATAGTACCGAGATGGTTAAATACGCTTTTAATTGGACCTATTGTGTGTATTCTTTTAAATCTTATTTATTAATATAATTTTACAATTTTGTATTTTCTTTATTTGGATTGTCGCACGAAAGGCTTGTTGTCAGAGGCGGCGGTCGCCGGTCATTGTTCAGTAAACGCAATGCATGCTCACGTGTTGAATCGCGCTGACCGTCGACTTGTAGCGGTCGCGGCTGTGGGGACGTGCCGCCGTGTGCGGTCGAGTGTCAGGGAGCGGCGTCACACACATACAAACGTAATATTATTCTAATAAAATGTCATTTTAAATTTATTGTTAATGTTTTTAAATTTGCACGTCAATCCTATTGAATCATTATGTATGATCCGAGAGCTGTCACATCGCTCACTATTAAAATGTAAACGCCTGACGTGCTTCTCGACCGTTGGTTTGATCACAATATTATTATTTTATATTAATATAGCCCGTATATTACCACCTTGATGTTTATATTTTACTATAATATGTTGGCTTGTGTGCAGAGTATACTATGAGAATTCAATTACTAGAATTTAATATATAAGATGAATTTTATGTGTAGTGCGGTGGGGGCGGTCGGGGGCGCGGCCATTCCACCGGCTCTGCATTTATTCTGCGCTATTTGACATTACCTGTGTAATATCAAGATATTTGGCGTTCTTTATCGCATACGCACCGCGATTTTACATTAATTGTAAACATTACATACTTCAACAAGTAGTCACTTTGACTACTTTATAACAGGAAAGTGTTATAAGACCGTCAAGTTTCCTGATGACACCACACCGCAGCCCCCGCCGCGATTGCGACTATGTATCGTATTATATGTTAAGTATTAATATTCACCTGGTAATCAGTAATTAATGTGCGTGTATTATTTTACGATTCGACATTTATTATTTGTCATTAAGTAGTTTTAGGTGTATATTAAAAAATAAATATAAGATTTTTATTATTTTATTTGTCATTTTTGCATCGAGTTGAGTTCTAGAACAACAGACGAAAAGTATGATTAACATAAATAACTAGAAACATTCCCTTTAGTCTTGTATCTGGAGGTACATCAGTGCCCCAGCCAAGACGATCAAAGCTAAGCGCAAGGGCACTACCTAACCACATTTTCTCGAAGCACTTCGTCGATTTTTTGAATCCACAATATTATAATAGATGATCAAAATTTTCGGAATGTGTTCCCAGTAGCTATATAAAGTTACGATTGCATAGCCCTTATTCTTTAGATTTTATTGATATCCAAAAACCCATGAATTTGTCACTGACTGCCTGATGGTCATCAAAACCTATAGGGTACTTTCGAATGCCCTAGAAATCAGCTTTCTTGTGTTTGTGTTTCATTTAGTGTGTAAGCTAGTGTTAGTATACAAACAAAAAAATTGTAAAACTTGGAACTTTTATCCTCTAACCCCTTAAACTAGGGGACGCAAATTTTGATGATGTAAGTCTCAAAATGAATATAGAAATCCTTCTTATAAATATTAAAAAATATTGTCATAATTTACTTGCAAATAGAAGTGAAATCCCACAAAAAACTTTTTCATGCAAAATGACGCCAAGACGGGACCAAATGTCTCGCACTGTTAAAAAGTTATCAGATCTCATCTAGAGCCATTAGCCAAGCTTCTGTCCCTACACTTGTACTGATTTGGTTCTGACTCCGGCCCAATAGCCCGACTATATCTTGTGTAGAAAATTCGAATTTGGTATGGAGCAAACCAAATGTGACGCGGGCCGCGGCGGACTCTATTAATAATTATGTTTGCCAATTGCCAGACTGCTTTACATACGGCCGGTTTGGTGCGGAGCAAACCAAATCGGTGGTGGACCAAATCCGTACGTCTGTTAATACTTTTACTAACGGACCATTGGCCGAACTTAAATCAAAGACAATCGCAGCTTATAGATTTTATATCTCATTTGACGGATTGGCGACATGATTTTTATGTCTTTGTACTCGGTAATATTTAAATACATAAAACATATTTTATTTAATTTTAGAATTTGAACGATTCATTTTTGTACAAAATTCAACAATAATAAGTATGAAATTTTAAAGTTATGATGGTCGATGAAGTGAAAATATCAAAAGGTAAGAAGTAAGGTACAACAAGTTTTACTATGTATGACTTCAATAAAAGGATGGGCTCTGTTGCTTTGCTGAATTATGTTTTGTTTGCACACAAAACTGCGAATCGGCGTGGTGTGAAAACGTAAAGCGTGTATTCCACCTCACTCAATTCAGACGCCCTAAAATCTAAATGATTCAGTAATTAAATTCAGTCAAGTGAAATGGTATTTAGGAAATTAGTACTTGAAGAGACCTTGTACCTTGACCGTCGATTATTTTATTAAAAATGTGATAAAGGGAAATAGCCGAGAGACATCTAACAAAGCGGTCGTACATTTTTGCATTGTAACTGTTTAATGTGTCACTCGACAGTCGACGTCAACAACCACAAGTTGTGACACCCGTCCGCGACTATAAAATGGTTTTCATGAACAGATAAGAGGTACCGCAGCTGCTGCAGCGTCGCCGCACCGGCGCCGGCCGACACCGGGCGCCCCAAGTGGAACCTCGACGCACGAGGTGGGTTACATACGTCCAGTTAACACAAATTAATGCTACATTTACACGCTGGGCATTTAGCTTGAATAACAAATCCTTCTGCTCTTCGAGTATCTTCTGCATTCCTGCGCGTTCCTGCTTGCCTAGAGTCTGCGAGCGCCATAGCATAGTAGGGCTCCTGCTCTTGGTAGTTATCGTCCTCTCAGACACGCAAGCATTATTAGAATATGATGATAATGTTTCTCATTCTGAGCGCACAATGAAGAAAACTTCACACAGTGCTTAGAATAGACCAGTAATTACCAAAGTGGTTCAGGTGGACCCCCAGGGGTCCACGGAGACTCTACGGGGGTCTACATTGGACGTGACAAAAAATGGGGGTCTACAATCGTAAGCAGGGGTGCATGAAAATTAATTTGGTTTCGATAGTGAAGAACTAAAATGTTGGTTTGTTATTTTAAATAATATGATACCTAAATTAAACCTTCTCAATAAGACAATTTATAAATAAATTACGAAAAAAATGGATAGTTCCGAACTGGGAGTCGAACCCAGACCATGTCGGTATCGCGCCGAGTGCTCTACCAGTTGAGCTATCCGGCCCTATGCCACCTTCCTTTTTCAATTTCATTTATAACTTATTGTAGCCACACCGTCCATCATACGGTAATACAACAACACAAACAATATGATAGCTAAATAAAACCTTCTCAATAAGACAATTACCTCCTATCAATATAGGCAGATAATATTTTAAGAAGCTCAGCGACTGTTTATTGTAAAAACTTGCATATTCCATATTCAGTACAACGCGTCGAGACTTGTTGCCCCGCCGGTCGCCGCCGTCCCGTCCGCAATGTGTGTTTAAATTTCCACAAATTAATACGACTTGTGGTGTATGTACTTGCAATCTTGTATGAACGTGTTTAATTCTTCACCAATATAAATACGAATGTCAATGATAAACGTTACTCATTTGTTTCCGAAATCTCATAAAGAAAAGTGAATCTATATTAGTGATTACCAGTGTCGGAAAAGTAAGTACCTGCCTATTTGTATACCTACCTACCTATATAATATAATATCTCATATTATGCATATGCATGGGCGCATTTTTCAACATTTTGTTTAAAACTTAATTTTTTTTTATTTATTATTTACAGGTAACTAGGTAATTTATACGAAACATGACCAAATCTAAGAAGAAGTGTCGTCAGTATAGTGACGTCAGTATAATATTTAAAATTTGGTTTTCTTCCATCACAGGCAGATAAACGATTGCCTATTAGATTTCTTTTGGTAAATTAATACACAAAAGTACGGGGACCATTTTATTAGCAGAGCAAAAGTTGTGTTTGACATATTGCCAAAGATACAATTGCCCACATGCCTTTTATGCAACAAAGTTTTGAGCAATGACTCTATAAATCCATCAAAGCTGGAATTTAAAATATTTTCAAACATTAAAGAAAAATATGAAAATATAACCACCGTGCACAGTATGTTCGCTTCAACGTCTGAAAGCAACGATGATGGCTTGCGGGCATCTTACAATATCTCATTACTTATAGCAAAATCTGGAAAACCGAACACCATTGGAGAACAGTTAATTTTACCTGCTGTTGAAGAGGTTTTAAAAACTGTTCTGCACAAATATTCATTTGACATACTCAAAAGAATTCCTTCGAGTAACAACACTGTACAAAGACGTATTGATAAAATAAGCTCTGATGTTGAAAGTTTCTTGTGTGATTATCTGCAAACAACTCAGTTTTCTATTCAACTGGACGAGTCAACCTTACCTGGCAATGAAGCATTATTATTGGCATAATATGTTCGATTTGTTATGGGCGAAGAAATTAATGAAGAGCTACTCTACTATTCGCGAAAACTTTGAAGACGAACACTAAAGGTGAATCAATATTTAATATCCTGAGTGATTTTTTTAAAGAAAAATCGATTCCATTTACAAACGTTATTTCGGTGGCAATAGATTCTGTTTTTTAGTTTTTTTTTATTAGTTCCTGCCATGGCGATATCGTGGTTTATAGGCCATCTTAAAAGAAATATACCAGAGGTAACTGCAATTCACTTTTTTATCCACCGACAACATCTAGTAGCGAAAAATTTGAGTGATAAATTGCATCAATCGCTTCAATTTGTGATTAATGCAGTTAACAAAATTAGAAGCAATGCATTGAATACTACGCGCTTATTTGCACAATTGTGCGATGAAAATTATGAAAACTTCCAACGATTGCTGTTACATACCGAAGTACGCTGTTTGTCGAAAGGTGCATGTTTATCAAGATTTTATTCACTTTTTGACTCAGTTTTAGAATTTCTGGAAAGTAAAGATTCTGATTTAAAAAAAAACTAATCAATTTTAAAGCAGACGTCGCGTATTTGACAGATTTGTTAAAAAAATTTAATGACATCAACTTACAATTACAAGGGGACAGCCTTTATTTATTAAAAACAAAGAGTGTAATTTCAGCTTTTATTAGTAAATTGAAATTTATGAAGGAAAATATTGGTGGCGCGAATTTTCACAGTTTTCAAACTTATCGCAGGTATAATGCCTTGATGAAGATATTCAGACATACGTTCAACATTTAATTGCCCTGCATGATGATTTTAAAATCAGATTTGAAGACATTCTGTCGATGGAAATACCACCATGGATCATAAATCATAAAATTTGATGAAACAGAAGTGGAGAATGTAATATTACAAGAGGAGCTACTCGAGCTTAGCACTAATGAGGAGCTGAAAGTGACATTTAAAAGTGGGTATCAAAAATTTTGGCTGCAGGCAGAAATATCTGAAAAATATCCTGGACTGTGGAGAATCGTGCAAAAGCTTCTGATAGCATTTCCCTCGTCATATCTCGTCGAAAAAAGTTTTAATGCCGTTACAAACTTATTAACAAATAATTTGCTGTCAATCCATCAAGTACATCCATCTCATTTTTTTTTTGTAATTACCATTGTAGGAGTTACATTAGGTTATAAATGTTTAATTTTGATTATATTACGACTGTTAAAACAATAATAATTATCAGTGTAATAATGTATATATTTGAATATATAATATATTATATACCTACAACGCATGGAAATATACCTACTATATTTCTTGTTACCACTCCGAATGGGACGTTTTCTAAATAAAATTTGTGAGAATTGATTGGTTCTTCAGCTGAGTCACTGTAGATTTCAAAAAAGTATAGTTGGATGGATTCACTTTTTCGATTGGCCAACTTTGCTTTTTTGACATCCACTCACAACAAAATTAATTAAAATTTAATTGAAAACTTGTTTAGTCTACCTACGTTATTATCAAATAATTAACCCTATCAAGCAATCAATTCTTTTTTTCGAAAACTGTTAATTCGTCGTTGAAACTCAGCCACAACGCAAGTTTCCATAGATAGATAGATCTAATCTTCACTTTTTTTTCGAGATTTAGAAATTGGTAGTAATGTAGAATGTAGATGCAGGTGGTCCACCGGATCCAGTAAAATTTTGAAAATGGTCTATGAAACAAAAGAGTCTGGGAACCACTGGAATAGACGATCGACGCACGAGGTTGTAATAATTAATATTACTTCTTAAAACAGCGTGCGCATACTATAATAATATTATTAGGACGTATGTCCAGCCTACCAATCACACATTAAATAATTATTATTAAACATATCTTAAGTAATTTGAGATCTTGACAGCTTCCATAGCGGAGGTTAATGACAAGTTCTGCAATGCCGATACCCGGTGCGAACAGTTGCAGCAGAAAATCAATATGATCAAGTATTTGAAAAAGAAAACGAAGTTGAAACGGCGCAGGTGGGTACTTGTTAAACAATAAAATATTGTGTACATTAAAGTTTATTTGTATTTTAAAGTGCAAAATTAAATTAATATAGGTAAGTGTAAGCTCTAGTAGATTTTAAAAAAGAATCACAAAAATATTTTGCCAGGGTTCTAACCCACCACCACAGTCCGAATATCAGAACAAAATTAACACAAAATTAACCAATCTGCCAATTGGACTGACGTTATAGAGTCGAAATTATTGGTTTATTGTTGCACGACGAAAGAAAAAACATAAAAATGTGCAGTTTCCCAGGGGTAAAACCTAGCGAGACAGATTTTTCTCTCCCAAGATTCCGTGCATACTAAATTTAATGTAAATACTTGCAGCCGTTGCTGAGATTACAATTATATATATATTGGGTCATTACATATGAAATTGACGTTTTGTAAAGGAGGAACATAAACTAGATTTTTTTTAAACATAATATATTTATTTAATCAAAGTATATACCATTGCTATCTATGCACTTTTGCCATCTCATAGGTACTTAATTGATTCCTTTACTAAAAAAACCATTCGGACAGGAATCAATAAAATCTCTGAAGGCGTTGTTGTTGGAGCCAGGTCCGGGGAGTACGGTGGATATCTTAGACATTCAACTTGGAGCTCCTCTAATTTTGTAGTCGTCTGTTGTGCAGTGTGTGGTCTAGTGTTGTCCTGAAGCAGCAGTGGCCTAGAGCGAATGACCAACCTCGGTTGTTTAGCAGCTAGCTTCTCCATCATGATTTGTAGTTGCTGGCAATAGACATCTACCGTAATCGACTGACCAGATTTAAGAAAGCTGTAGTGAACGACACCGGCACTAGTCCACCAAACGCTCACAAGTAACTTTTTTGAGTCAATTTTCGCTTGGGGCAGGCTTTGGCTGGTTCGCCAGGGTACAGGATCCACTTTTCATTACAGGTAATGATTCGATTTAAAATTCCTTCATTATTGTGCCGGTTGAGTAATGTAACGCAGCAATCGACGCGCGTTTGTCGGTTTGCTGCACTCAATTCATGAGGATCATGGAGGAGATCATGGATTTCGGAGGAGGCGAGCGGATCCATCGCAAACCACGTCCGAGTTAGCTGCAGGCTGCGGTATTAGTGATAAAACTGTTTTAATTCACTTGAAGCAAATTGGGAAGGTGAAAAAACTTGAAAGGTGGGTAACCTGGGGTGGGTGGGTTTGCGATGGATCCGCTTCCACAATAGCCTTTAATTCTTCATTATCAACTTTGGTCTCAAGCCGTCCACGGGGCTAGTTCTGCAGGTGGAAATTTCCAGAACGAAAACGTTGGAACCAAAAACGCACTTTGTTTTCTTTTGCGACACCGCCGCCATACACATCATTAATCCTTCGAGCCGTTTCTGCAATACTGGTGCCACGGTGGAACTCGTACTCGAAAATAATACGATATTTCAAGTTTTCCAACAACCAAATGAGGAAAAAGCAATTGAATTAGGGTTTTAGAAAGACAAATGCATGAGTAAAGAGCGGTATAAATTTTGAAATTGGAATTCCTAACCAAAGAAGATATTTGAGATCATAGTGGCCAGTGCGACAAAACGCCAATTTCATATGTAAGGACCTAATATATATGTCGGATAAGGGGAGGCCGGAGCGATGTATTCGATGGCCATGACCATCTTGACCATCGCCGACGATTGACGACTGACTACCCGCGTGCACGATTGTGTAAAAGGGCCTTTTCGATTGTAGAGTTCGATCATCGTCTGTCATCGCGAGCAATCCGTGATGTGCCCACATGATTGTCGATTGTTCGATAGCGTGATTGTCCATCGTCGGAGATTGTGAAGATGGCCATAATACTTAGTAGGTTTGTGTGAAATATCAAATACTAGCTTTTGCCCTTTGGGGCACAACTTTGGGGGTGCAGGAAAAGTCGATTAAACTGCACTGCTGCTTGTTTAAAATGCAATGGTGACAGCTGTACTAATCCTTTGCCGACAATCTACATCTAGGAGATCGACGGCGACGACAATAATAAACAATAATGTAATAATGTAGGTTCTTATACTTAGTTGATGATATTTTTTTTGTAAATCGTTATTTTTTGCGAAAATCTAATAAATTAACATTAAAGTTGCTATGCAAATATAATTTGTTAACTATGAAATTTAAATCTTTACTATAAACATTTTGTTCCCCCTTCCACCTCTCATTTTTCAGATTGTTTTCCAAATTGTTGTAGAAAAAAAATGTTGTAATCGAGATCGGACAATTTTTTTTACTTTTTTATTTGAGCTTTTAATAATGCAGTCAAAGACTCGTTATACAGATTCATTAACTGGTCCTGAATCCGAGATTTACAATTTTTATGCTTTACGGCGCTCCACTGTAAGTAGTTCACACATTTAACATTAACTTAAAGTAAAATATATATCGCGTCGCCCGCGCCTCGTCTATTTGATTAGGCTAGGGGTTAGATTTTACTTTAATGTGTGTATGTACATGTAGCACGCATGCGGAGGCCTCGGAAGCCGCTGACAACATCCCTGTCATCTCCGAACAGACCAAACCCAAGAGGAGTAAGTTACACAGCAGCACTGTACACAGCTGATACTCTTTTATTCAAAGACGACTCTGTAAAAATATCTAAAAACAGCTCAACGGTTATAAGTACCTAATGATTTTTACATTCTATTTTACATTCAAATAATAATTTAAGCCATGTTTATATAGCATATCTATAATGCTATCGGTAAGGCCGCTGCCTCGAATTACGCGGTGAGCGGCGCGGCGGGCAATGACAGCAGACGCGAAGCGCTCAGGAGGCTTAGCATGCGCACCCTAGAAACACCGAAGAATCGACAAAGTGACAGATCAATCTGAAAAAAAAACATTAATTCCATTCGGAGTAAAATAGTTCTTATCGTAAAGCAGCAAGGTCGAGTGTACGTGTGGACTGAGGGACTTACCTGATTTTCCCCAACAAAAGTATAGCAAATTTTAGTAGAAGTCTAAAAAAATTGTAGAATAAATCTGGGAATTTGTAAAAAGATAGTTTAAGAACTACAGCCCTCAGTGTGGTCCCTCAGTTCACACACCGCTATTTTCCAGATCTCGAAAAGTATGTGGAAAATTATGGTTTTTTCACTACAGAATTTTAGTAGAACTTTTGTAAAAGTTTTTACAAATTTATCAAATAAAATTAGCATCAGAAATAAAATATCTATAACCACCGAAGTATGGTCCCTCAGTTCACATAAAAGTGACATATTCATTTCGCGTTATATTACTGACTTTTTAAATTATTTTTCTACGTAGAATTTGTTGACAAAATTTCAGAAAGATCTATCTGCGCATTTTGAAGATATAAACCATTATGTTGGGTCTCTCAGTTCACACACTGGTTGTATAAGAAAATCTCAATTATATATTAAACGAGAAAAATATTAGAAAGTCTACTTACTATACTTAAATTTTTGTAGAAGTTTTTTATCTTGGAATTAGCACATAAAATATTTAATTTCTTGCTTCCTAACTGAGATAATGTTAATTTTTTGATACTATGAAATTATAAAGAGTAGGATTACCACACAACAGGCAAAATAAGGACAGCACCAAAGATATATTATAATATAATATTATGACTGCATCTAATATTTATTATATTTTAATTATATATTTTTTTTATATTACTAATTACGAATTACACACATTTATAATACTAATAATGATTAATATTCTTTACATAAAGTCGAGTTACTAAAAAAACTCAAAACGATTAGACAGATTTTGACGACCTCCGTGGCTCAGTGTTTAGCACGTTGGCGCTAAAGCCGGGGATCGCGGGTTCGAATCCCGCCAGGGAACAAAAGTTTTCTACGTTCCTGGGTCATGGATGTGTATTAAATATGTGTATCATATAGTAAAATTTTTATATAAAAGTATTAAATACCTGTAACACAAGTTCTTCGAGAACTTACCAAGGGACAAGATTGACGTGGTGTAAAAGCGTCCAAGATATTATTATATTATTATTATTATTATTATTATTATAAAGACTATATACTTATACTTTGATGGATTGTGTGTCGCGGTCTTAATTAAAAAAAAAAAGTAAATTAAATAGCTAATTTATAATTGATTCGATCACTGATGCACTGACTAAACGGCCAAAGGATACCAGTTACACTTTTTTGAAAGCTATCTTAATATTGCCCTTTGGGGTTTTCCCCACAGTAGGAACCTTTGATACAAAATAAAAACTTTTATTCTAATTAATAAATTACTTTTTTTCAATTTCAAATGAATAACTTTTCATTAAATACAAATGGCGCCGTTCAATTATTACGTAAGCACCATAGGGTATGCTTTTTAAAGTTAAAGAGGATTCACACGAGTTGATTTTAACCGTGCGGCTAGTCGCTTCACAAATGCCTTGTCATTTTTGTTGTAAAATCGCCTACCAACCGGTTTAAATGAAATAAATCAACAGAGAAATAAAATTACATTAGTCGAAAAATGCATATTATATTATCAATGTTTACATAAGCACGGAGGTGGTACAAATTTTGGTTACTTTTGCTGACAAGGAGGACAGGGAGATAGTTGTATAGTGTACTAGGTCAGAGGCCCAGTTCTCGTAACAAATCCGTAAATAGTAAAGTTTCGCCTCTATGGTTTCGCTCCACGCCGCGCGCGGCGTATAAATATACATATACATATATATACAGGGTGCCAGGAGACCGCTTCCATTAACTTTGGGATATGATTATGCCGTGCTCCTGCCTTAGTACACGCGTTCAGCGATGTTTAATGTATGCAGGTTGCAGTGACTTACAACCGTATAGACACAAAAGTAATGGATGTTTGGATTTCATAATTTCAAATACTTTTGTCGGAACCTTGTTGACTATCCCACGGAACCCACTTTAGGAATCCCTACTCTACGCCGCCTGCAGTGTGGTTCGTAAATCACACACGAAATGTTGCTTCACAAATAACGAACCCTGTGTACAGTGCAACTAAATTCTTAATGTCCAACGGAAATCATCGCTTTTTTTATCGAAATTACAGGCGGTGTTTGAAAAACGACAATAACCGAAAGATGTAACGTGGTTGAACTGTATGTTATGTTGAAATTGTAGGTAACAATTAAACTAAGTAGGTGTATAAAAGGGTGCCCGAAGTCGCATTAGTAAATTATTATTAATCATAATAAGTTACGTACGTAATTACATAATAAGTAAAACTATGGCAAATAGCTATTTACTTACGTGAAACAAGTATTGAGTACTGAATGACTGCTAGTAGGTAGTAGGTACTAAGTCTACTCCTAGTACTAAGTTCACGGAATCCATCGACCATCAGGTGAGCGCGGCAAGGTGAGTGACGTTAATAGTTAAAACTTAAAGTTTTTAGAAAGTGTTTTTGTTGCATTTTGAAATTTGAGCAGACAGATCGCCTGATGGTATGCGATTATCGTTTCCCACGCGCCTCTCTTTGCTCTTTTACGCGACTTGAGCCTCCAGTAGATTTTGTAATAAGTTTATACAAATCAATGCGTATGCAAATTAAATAGTATTTTATCGATATGAAAAACTATCGATACATTTCTGGACACATGCCTATGTTTATTACATAAAACCATTTTCTCAGTTTGGTCAGTTGGCTGTAAGTGTAAACCCGCGATTTCGAGTGACGTTCCGTGTTATTTTTTAATTATCAACTTCTTATCTTCGTTTTAATTTTCGTTTATTTTGTTTGTTTTAATAACTGATTTATTGGTAATAAGCATTAACTGTTTTGTTTGTTTTGACTCGTTTTTCGTGTTTGTGACTTGCGTGTGATTTTTTATCCTAAATTGCCTTCGCCATACGCGTATACCACGCGTTACTATAGTATGATGATGATGTGCTTATGTGAAGCATTTGGGAATGTCGCAGAGGCATTGAGGATTTACCGGAGGTGATATACTCATGCCCGCCATTTTTCAGACTCCCGTACCATTACACAGGCATGCGAGTGTTAGAAAATAGGCCCATTGAGCCTCCAGCGGTGGGCGGCGACTGGACGTAAATATCGAGGAGCAAATTTTAGACGGTGCGCCGGGATCCTCGTCTTGGAGACCGCAGTGTGGCTAAAATGCTTAGACGTTGGCAACTTAGGCCAGTTGCTACTTGCTGTTCGATTTAACTGTGTGTACCTCATCTCATTTTATTTTCATTTATTTTTCTTATCATAACAAAAAAATTAAAGTAATTAAATGTTATCTTTAAAGTTAGTAATTAGGTACTTGAATGTTATTAGAACTTAAAATAAACTGAGGCCTTTTCATCCGTTATTGGATGATTTATACAGTATTCTCCTAGCGAAGTAACCACTCTTGAAATACTGTAGTGCCTGGGACAGTTGGTTTTTAAATGTCGTATGGTTGCCCAAGCACATACGGCATTCTCACAGCATAGTCAGTCAGTATAGTGGAATGACTGGAAAATACGTTTGGGGCCAATCATTTGCGGGTTTCCTCACGATGTTTTCCTTCACCGTTAGAGCGTCCGTATAATGTACTTGAGGTCTGAAAAAGTCTCATTGGTACACAAGTTTGGTACACATTGGGGGGTTAACAGTTAACAGTCATTTTAACTAGCTCTCGAATTTAATTTAATTAAAAATACTTACAGCATATAATTTTATTTAATTCACATGACGTTATCTTTATATGCATAAATAGAGCTCCTTGCCTGCAGTGTTTACTTGTGTCACTAAGACCTATTCAGTAAAAACAACATTTAACATGGACTACACACAAGTGTAAGCTAATATGGAGGACATGATAAAAATGTTTCACTCTATGATGTCAGAGTTCCAAGCTGATCTACAACAGGCCACCTCACGTAAGCCACCAAACACCATAGTAGCACTTAACACTGAATTCCTAGCTTTTAAATCTTTTGTTTGTGGTGCACTTAACATCCTACGACCCGACGTAAATGCACTGGCAAGAGGCCTTGGCCGTGTGGAGACACACTCTCGCCGCAAAATATTACTCATACATGGTGTTCCTGAGGCCAAGGACGAGGACACCACAAGTGTTATTGCGGTATCTTTGTCCACCAAGTGCAAACTTTCAGATTTAACACTTGACAAAATCCGTACTTGCCGAAGCCTAAAAACGCTGATGCTAGCCTTAAGCCGAGGCCCGTTCTTATAAAGTTTAATGATGTAAAACTTCGTGAACGGGTATGGAACGCTAAGAAGGCATTCAAAGGAACAAAAGTCAACACTCTCAGAGTTCCTTACTAAGTCGCGACACAACACATTCATAGCGGCCAGAGATCATTTTGGCGTTTCATCATGCTGGACCCGTGGCGGCTGTATCTATATCAAAAGTCCTGATGGCTCTAGGCACAAGGTTGAGACATTAGCCGACCTTGAGAAGTTGCAGACAAAGCATCACAAATCGTTGGGTATAGTTGGTATATCAATCAACTAGTACCCACATATAATATTATAATTATCTTTTCTCTTTTTCTGTCACTGGAACTTAATGGAGGTCTTTTAAATTCTTAATTCAATAAATTTCACTAAACTTCGCATGATACCTCCATCCAATGTCACTGCCATCTGACAATTTTGACACTTGACTGATGTCACTGTCACTTGACACTTGATTTTGGCGTAGTTATGCGTTCAGAAATTGCACTGTTTGTCTTTTGACTGTTAGCTATAGGTATAGTCTAATATAATCTAATATGTCACCATCGTAAACCACACAATCATTATGGGCGATTTTAATACCTGCTTAGTAAACAATGACAAACTACACTCAATACGAGCCTCTAAACTGCGCTCCTTAATAAACTCCGTCAATCTCAATATTCTTCCCCTTAATCAACCCATTTCTTTCCTAACTGCGCACCCTCTTTACTAGATCTCATAATTGTTTCCTCATCTGATCATGTAAGTGCACACGGGCAATTTCATGCCGAAGCCTTTTCCTATCATGACCTAGTCTTCCTCTCCTACAAATTCGTTGCCCCAAACCGAAACCCCGTATTGTTTTGCAGCGTAATTTTAACTCAATAGATACATCTAAGTTAATGGACGATCTCTGTGCTATTGATTGGGATGCAGTCTATCATGCTTCCACTGTAGACGAGAAGATGGACGTTTTCAACACACTCTTAATGCAAGTATTTGACCTTCACGCTCCTCCTCGACCTATAAGATTAAAACACCTGCCTGCCCCGTGACTTACGGATGATATTAAGCATATTATGGCCAAAAGAAATGCAACGAAAGTATAGAAAAAAAGGAGTAAAAAAATTAATTATAAAAAAAGTATTGATCAGCAGTAGATTCTGCAGAGATGCGCAGCGTCGCCGCATTCACTCATCTGTTAGCAATGGTGATCCGGCTAAGGAGTGGTCGTTTCTTAACAGCTTAGGTATTGGCAAATCGAAGTCCTCTCTTTCTTCTAATTTTGACATTAAAAAACAGACCATAAAGGACCTTGTACCTCCTGCTACATATGATTCCTCGTTTTCTCCTTTCATTTTCAAAACAATTTCTGTGCAAGAAGTTGAGAAAACTATTATGGCTATCAAATCCAACGCCGAGGGTGTTGATGGCATTAGTCGTAGAATGATTGCTCTGTAATGCGTTCAACACCGGGTAGACTATGACACTTCTCACATCCAGTGCTGGAGTGGTTTCGTGAGTATCTTTTTGGAAGGCAATGCATATAGGCTAATGATCGCGTATCTGGCTTCTGTGATTTATCCTCTATCCTTTTTTGTCCTCTATCCTTTTTCCATTTTCATAAATTTTCTTACCCCCACCTCTCCTGTTTCTTTCACCTCCTTGCGGATGATCTCCAAATTTATACCCACGCTTCTGCTGATGACCTTAATTCCACTATTTTGGCAATCAATAAGGACCTTGCGACTATCCTCCATTAGAGTCAATATCATGGCTTAATGATCAATGCCAACAAGTCGCAAATTATAGTCATTGGTGGATCAAAACAGATCAATCGACCTAACTATGATGCTACCACTAGCATTACATTTGACAATGTTACATTACCTTGTAGAAAAACTTGGGTGTGTATTTTGATTTGACCCTTAAATGGTCTCACCACATCTCTGAAGTAAGTCGTAGGTTCTTTGCTGCGGTGGGGGCGCTTAGACGTTGGAAGAATCTACTTCCCATAAAGACTAAAGTCGAGCTTGCGTAGTCTTTACTTCTACCAATACTGTACTATGCGGATGTTTGTATGATCGACCTTAATGAGGAATATTCTAATAAATTATAAAGGATACAAAACGTTTGCATTAGGTTCGTGTATGGATAGCGCAAGTTCGACCATGTATCTAAGTTTCGACAGCGACTTGGTCGACTGCCCATCAGGCTCCGTCGGGATGAGCATGTTCTTATATTTATGTTAAATGTCGTATTTGACCCTCGCTCTTTCCCGTATCTGAAGGAGTGTTTTCACTACTGGAGCACTGACCAAGTCCGTGCACGTGCTCTGGATATAGTATTAAGCTTCATGTGCCATTTACAAAGTTTGGTTACTTCAGTGGTTCTTTCATTGTAAAGGCTGCGCTCATGTGGACCTACCATGTGACATTCGAGAGTCAAAGTCATTTCACATCATCAAATCCAAACTGCTAGTATCAGCTGTATCATATATATATATATATATATATATATATATATATATATATATATATATATAAGGTAGGAATGATTAAAAAGTGGTCACTTAGTTTGGGTACGTCCCCTAAAAGACCTAAGATTTCTATGTATTTTTTTTCATTGAAAATATAAAAAAATGACAAATTTCATCGATTTATATACATAATTACATATAAGGAGTTAGCAAGAACGGACAGAGAAAAGGGCAGGCAGAGCGAAACCACAAATAGTTATTAATTGGTATGAGGGTTGCTTGTAGTACTATGAACCCGTAAAATAGTGAAAAGCTGTGAAACCGCGAGCAAAATGTAAATTTAATAAGGTATAACACACGATATATTAGCTACTGTCCTCATTTTGCTTCTTGTGTGGTAACCCTACTCTGTATTTTCATAGAATCAAAAAATTAACATCTCAGCTAGGAAGGAATGAAATTAAATATTTGATGTGCTAATCCAAGAGAAAAAACTTCTACAAAAATTTAAGTACAGTAGACTTTCTGATATTTTTCTCGTTTAATAGATAATTGAGTTTTTTCTTATACACCAGTATATGAACTGAGGGACCCAACATAATGGTTGATATCTTCAAAATGCGAAAAAAAATCTGAAATTTTGTCTACAAATTCTACAAATTTTGTACAAAAATTCTACTTAGAAAAATAATTAAAACAGTCGGTAATACGAGTATAACGCAAAATTAATATATCACTTTTGTGTGAACTGAGGGGCCACACTTCGGTGGTTATAGATTTTTTATTTCTGATGGTATTTGATAAATCTGTAAAAACTTTTACAAAAGTTCTATTTTTGTAAAAGTTAAAATTCTGTAGTGAAAAAAACATAATTTTCCACATACTTTTCGAGATCTGGAAAATAGCGGTGTGTGAACTGAGGGACCACACTCTGAGGGCTGTAGTTCCTAAACTATCTCTTTACAAATTCCCAGATTTGTTCTACAATTTTTTTTAGACTTCTACTAAAATTTTGTATAAGTACTTATTTTGGGGAAATTCAGGTAGGTCCCTCAGTCCACACGTACACAAGGTCGATGCATCGTCGATATGAGAAACAACATTTCTTTTCATCTTGAGCATGAGCTCACAAATTGGTATTTTTTGACAGATAAAGTAGAAACATTTTCTTAATTCAATGTCAAATAGTCTTACAATAATGTCAACTACTTCACATCATGACAGGCCAAGACAAATATTTTCTTTACATTCAGTTATTTACTTGAAAATTTGATCATTTTTGACAGAAGAACTCCCGGCAGACCTTTAAAAAATATGGCCATTTAGAAATATTGACCTCTATTTAATTGACGACCTTGTTACCATGGATTAAGAACTATTTTGCAACGAACTGTTTTGGATAGAATGTTTTTTAAAATTATTCTTCGGTTCGCCATGCTAATCCCGCAGGCGGACGCCATAGTAACCGCATAAGCCATGACAGGAGTATATTTCTGCCATGCGGTGACCATAGTTATATAATATGGCGCGTCGCCGCTGCTGTCACTGCCCGCCGCGCCCGCGCCGCTCACCGCGCAATTCGAGGCAGCGGCCTAAGGCTTATATTATCCGGAATCCATAATGCCGGGGAAAATTCAGAGCACTGAAAATAGAACTCTGCGCTAATACAATAGAGCTGAAAATCTACACGAGTGTCAAGTCAATTGTCAATGTCATATATATTATTATATTATGACAGCTCGACACTTTGATTTTCAACTCTATTGTAGTGCAGTTTTATTTTCAGTGCTCTGAATTTTCCCGGGCCCGCCGGATACCGGATCATATAGTCAAAGCCTATGCCTGGAACTATATGATCCGGAATCCTTATACAATAGAGTTAAAAATGGAAGTGTCGAGTATCGAGCTGTCATATATGTCATTGACATTTGACTTGACAGTTGCGTGTTCGATTTTCAACTCTATTGTATTAGCGCAGATGTTTATTTTCAATGCTCTGATTTTTCCCCGGCCTTCCGGATTCCGGATCATATAGTCCCGGCCTAATACGGCGGTGATTTTCAACGTCTCACGTGATTGCCAGAATCTACGGCGCGTGTGGAGGAGCGGGTCGCGGCGGCGGGGGGAAAGGGCTTCACCACCATTATCCGAGCTGAGGATAATCGGGTGACATATTCCTTCATTTTACTTCAATTATCTATCTTTTGACATTTATAAAGCTTATTACAGAGTACAGACCGTTCAAGAGTTATTTAACCACTGACAGGACCTTTATGTCGAAGACATATTATGGATCACTCTCATAGAAACTCCGAGGTAAAATAACTCTGAACGCACTGTGAATCGGGATTTGAGTCCATCAATCCAATTTATTTCTTTTTTTATTAGGAAGCTGTGCCAACGGCTGCGACTGCGGCGCCGGCGACGCGTCCCCCGCACCACGAGCTACGGCGCCGCGCGGACGGTGACGGTACGTATGACGTGACACTTATTAGTGTGTCACAAAGCACAAAGGCCGTGTATAAGTTCGGCCGAGTACCTAGAGTTATGTGCACAGCGGAGTCCGCATGTGATTGAGAGTTTGGTATCTCAATAGCCATGTGTTTGTAGTGTCATACACATGGCTGAGAGCACAGCTCTGCAATCATATCTAATTCTGATTGCTAATGCTTCTGTCGGCTGTCGGTCACATATAACTAACATAAGAGTTATATGACGTAATCGTATGTTGAGCAGCTGCAGCGTCGGTCTGCGGCGTCGAGAGCGTCTGCGGCGCCGACCACATGCGACTGATACGCACGTCACCCGGTGTCGCCGGGGGTGCCGCAAGGTACACATAGCACACACTTTTTTCAATTCGGTTACGCTATAATAAATTAATATCATCACTTTCTATGATTCATGTAAGTAAATACCTTTAAAAATAAATTTTGTTACATAATATCATGGTGGGTACTTACTTAATCTTCTCATCTTACGAAGGTGTGTGGTGAACGTAGTGGCTGAGAGAATGGAGCAAGCCAAGCCGCCACGTGCCGCCAGCGACACGCGCGCCCACAGACAAGGTAGGGAGAACGAACTACGGATTGTATTGACAACTGTGATAAAGCCTAACTGACATAATATAATTATATCGTATAACTCATAATAACATAATTATATTACATATGTCACCGTAAAATTTAAAAAACTGTTAGATTGTAATATAACTAGCCATATTGTAAAATGTCCAAATTTTTACGCATTATTTTTCATTATATTATAATCTAACTTTAAGGGGTCCATGGGGAATCGAGAGAACTCGTCGAAATTTATATGGACACATATGGTGATTTCGACTTTTTCTAAAGTAGTTTAGTAGCCAAAAAGTAAGATTTTGCTCCAAAGTTTACCCTGAATCAAAAAAGTACTGAACAGAACTCCCGACTCCTTATAGATCATGTTTGGGGATTTCATCGTTGTTAAAAGAACTGCAAGCATATACCACTATGTCAATTAGAGTAATCATCATCATCACCACCATCATCACACCATACATCATCACGTCATTATGATGATATAAAAGGTACTTCTCATAGTATTTTATACCGACACGGATATCTTTGAACATTACTCTGCTGTTTATGGATGTATTTGCAAAATTATTTTGTTGTTGTAAATGGTATAGTTTGCAATTGGTTCTTTAGTCACTAAAGTGGAATCTTGATGTAACACAAGCATAATATGCTACCAAAAAATAAGATTTAACACCAAGGTACACCCTCTCCAAAAACATTGAACATAACTCCTCAGTCTTTTTCATTTCGGAATTGTCTAAATGGTTACTTTAATTGACTTAGTGGCTTATGCTTGCAGTTCTTTAGTAACGCTGAAATCCCCAAACATGTATCTATAAGGAGTCAGGAGTTCTGTTCAGTATTTTTGGATCCAGGGTATACCTTGGTGTAAAATCTTACTTTTTGGTAGCATGTGCTTGGGTTTCTTCCGAAAAAGTTAAAATCGCTATATGTATCCATATAAATGAAGACTTCCCTCGATTCCTCATAGATTCCATCATCAAATCACCACTTTTGTTAAAAAACTACCAACTTCGAAGTATATCCTTTACATCACAAAAATAATTTTAAAAATCGGTTAACAGACGGCGGAGTTATCGTTGAACATACAAAAAAAACATACAGCCGAACGTATAATCGTCTCCATTTTTTGGAAGTCGGTTAAAAATACACAAAAAATATAAAAAATATAACGTAATTAAAAATATATTTATATTATGAATATTTGATCCTGAACAACCAATTAAAATTTACTCAGATTCTAGTATTAAAGGAGTGGGAGCCGTGTTAAAACAAGATGATGAAAACGGAGTCAGTAAAAGTATAAATAGTTTACTTCTCAAAAAAATTGACAGAAAATCTAGTACTTTTAGTCGAGAAGCTTCAACAAGCAGGAATTCACGCATTAAGTGGATACGTATCATCCTGGAAGTCAGTCCCCTCTGGAGTTCCTCAAGGTTCGCTGCTCAGGACTCTTCTATTTGCCATATTTCTGAACGTTGTGTCATCTTGTTTTCATCATGCTCATTTCTTATTATAGTCGGCATATAATACTGAAAAAATAAAGTGTATCAATTCAAGTGATGATAGTCAACTACTGCAAGATGACCTTAATAGGTTTAGTGAATATTGCCGTAACCATAAGCTGGATCTTAATGTATCAAAATGCTTTGAAGTGAATTATACGCGTTCACAGCTGTAGACGTACCATTTTGAAACGGGCTTAATGAGAGGTTAAATCAAACTCTAGTTAATAGGATAAGACGTAAAATAAACGAAGTGAAAGTCAAATAATTTATTAAAAATTGATATTTTTATACACTTTTTGAACGTCGGTCTACATGATGCCTACCACTGCACCGGTTCAGAAACTAGCCCAGCGAGAGAAACCGGCGTAAGAAGCTCGCACGGGGCCACCTTTTAGCAAAAATATGGAAAAATTGTTTTTTTTCAAAAAATATTTTTACAATGTTGTAACTTAATCTATATTACAGTAGTGATAAGTACATAGAACATACTTAAGTACATAAAAGCAATCTTGCAGGGGGCCATCTCATTCTCACGGTGTGCAATCGTCAATGAAATCACCAACTTTATAATAAGCTTTAGCACACAAACGTTCTTTAACAACTTTTTTAAATTTATTAATGGTAAGATTTTGAATGTTTTCTGGGATTCTATTGTAAAGGTGTATACATGAACCTTTAAACGATTTACTTACTTAGCTAAGTCTGATCACCGGTATTTCTAACTTGTTCTTATTTCTAGTATTCCTACAATGGTTGTAGCTTTACTTTTTTAAATTATTTATATTCTAGATACAACACATTGTCCAAATTGAGAAGCGACGGACGACGGTCAGAATATCTATTTTTTTAAACTTATGTCTCAAAGATTCAAAACATGACATCTTATAAATATAATGTATAGCGCGCTTCTTACAGCACAAATATTGTGTTAATGTCTGCAGCGTAGGAAACGCTGCAGACATAGAAGGATTCCGTATGACATTATACTATAAAAATAACTAAAATAAACTAGTCACGCTGTGTCCTCATCGGAAATTTCTCTAATTTTTTTCACTACATATGCTGCAGAACTAAGCCTATCTGCCAAATTTGCAATATGGGCACGCCACTGTAATTTGCAATCTATTATTCCTAGAAATACAGTGGCGTCCACTAAGTTCATTTTCTCATCGTTCAATAGTACATTGGTTTGTGCCTGCCTATCATTTGGCAGGCTAAATTTTAAATATTTTGTTTTATTGGAATTTAAAAGTAAATTTTTAACATTAAATCACCATTTTCGAGAGAGCACTATTTACCTCGTCGTAGTTTAATTGTCATCGCTTCACATAAAAAATTAGTGAAGTGTCATCAGCAAAAAGTACTGTCTCATGCTTTAACTAGAGAATGGAGGATATTTATATAGATGAGAAAAAGAAACGGGCCTGAAAGATGGACCCTTGTGGCACACCTAGTTTAATTTTAGTCCCAGTAGACCTTGTAGAATTTACTTTTTTTTTATTCAGTTAAGCCGTTGACTACGTATGCGCAAAAACAAATATCACGGGAACCGTACATTTTTCCGCAATAAAAAGTGTATGTGCTTATGTGTCAATCCAGAGTCTAAACTACTACCATACCAAATTTTATTAAAATCCGTTCAGTAGATTCTGAGATTAGCGCGTACAAACGTACAGACAAACTGATAAACAAACAGACAAAAATTCTAAAAATCACTGTTTTGGGTTCTATACCGTTCATAAAGCCCAATAGTTTTTCTTATTTATCATCCATGTACAGACAGCGACCAGTTACAAATTAATTATATGTATAGATATAGATAACGAGCTGGAACTCGTCAAATTGCAAAACGGAACGCAAATCGCGCGCTGATTGGTTGAACGGTGCGCGGCCATATTCGTTTGCTTTTTCATTTGTTATTGAATGTTGTTACTATTATAACATCAAAATCACAAAAATATTAGAACACGGGAAGTATATTATCTTTACATTCGTTAACAAATGAATTAACAAACGGTTCAACCAACCAGCACGTACATCGGTAAGTAATATGTTGTGACTTGGCCACTTTTAGAACTTTTTTAAACGGCCGAGGTACAACAGGTTCCCATATAATATGAGTACTAATATGTAGTATTCATCAATATTCATAATCAATAACCGTGAATTCATTTGGTTTCAGACGTCAGCGAGGCTAAAGACAGGGTCGTGGTGGAGCTGCTCAGCCGGCGCGCGTCTCCGACTAGCACGGTGGTGATGGCGGGCGGCACCGCACAGCCGCGGGTGCCAGACGCGACCCGCAAGTCCGTGTGGCAGGCGCGAGCGCGGCACTACGAGGCGGCGACGGTGGCGTCAAGTATGCGCCGGGCGTCGCGAGTCCCTCTGCGCCGTCGCCTGCCCTTCGTCGTCAGCTCCACCATCGCGCCCTCGCACAATCTCGCCGTCAACCTGCAGAAGGTTCAGTACCTACAGTTCGTTTAGACTTAATTTACCTCTGACAGCCGACGACAATAAGATCACCTTCATAGAAACACCGAGGTAAAGTAATTCTGAACAGACTATCTGCAAGACGCCAAGACGACCCAAGCGAAGCGCAATTCTTCAAACTTTTCTCGAAGAGTTTCGTCGATTTTTATTAACAAAACTTTTAAAAAATCTTATGATTTATCATCAAAACGATTATTAATTAATTGAAGTAAATAAGAATGTCGAAAAATAACACGTTATAGTATTAGGCCATAAAACAGTTACATTCTTTATATTTTTTGTAAATTAAAATATTTACAGTATTCACTTAGCTTAGAAGAAAATAAAATCTAGTAAAAAGCGCCAACAAGGAAAATACATTGCTACTGAAAGATGTCAGCGCTTCAGCTCTAAATCACGCTATTTCTGTGCTGTAACTATAATACTTATATAAGATAATAGAATCTGGAATAAATTTTTCACCGAAAGATAAGAATAAAAGTAAGTTCCTTGGTGACCGAGCTATGCTCGGAGTAAAAGTAGTACAAATTTTGACTAAGGTGTAGAGATTGTGAAGTAGGCTTGTAGAGTTAGGGTGTGTAGAGTCAGAAGCTTGGTTTTACATGAGATCTGATAACTTTTTGACAATGCGAGTATGACTCGCGGGTATCGTCTTGGTAATATTTTGACATGCAAATGTTTTGGTAGGATATTATATTCTATTTATAGTTTATACTTAATGTTGTTAAAAATCATTACGGATATTTTGGTCACATGATCTATTTTGCTTATGTAAATTGTAAAGACGTTTGGGCAGAAAAATAATTTAAAATATCGAAAAAAAAACTATCTACAAATACAAACCGGCCAAGTGGGAGTTGGAATCGCGCACGTTGGGTTCCGTTCCGGTTTACATGTTTACTTATTATTTCGTTATTTTTGTACGTTTTCTAAGTAAGCGCATTTTACAAGTATCTTTTCAGTGCTCTGAATTTTCCTTGGCCTTACGGATTCCGGACAATTTAATATTCCCATTCTGAAAAAAGAGTTACAGGACAACAGGCAGGTTGCTTCGAGGACCTTCCCTAAAGTTGGCAGTAGCTCTCGGTTTATACAGTCTGATATACTGTTTCTGTTCGCAGCTGCTGAATAGCCTAAAGATTCAGCAGCCTCCCACAGGGATACCGTCCACTTTGGCGCACCACCTCGGTGAGAGATACACTTTCCTATTATTATTCCATAATTATACAATACTAGAAAGTTTAATTGATAATATTATCTTTATAATGTTGTAGCCAACTAAATGTTGCCCGTGACGCGCAAATAGAAATCCAGCGGAAACCGTACATTTTTCTGCGATAATAAGTAGCCTATGTAATAATCCAGAGACAAAACTACTACCATACCAAATTTAATCAAAATCTGTTCAGTAGTTATTTTATGATAGAGTAACAAATATCCATATATACTTACTTACCTTCATACGAATTTTAGCGTTTATAATGTCAGTAAGGAAAGGATTCGTTAAATTTAAAGTTCAAATGCTCGACATGTACAAACCAATTTACCATTGAATGATACTAAGCTTAACCCAACAACTAGACTCAACTGTGTTTCTGATGATATTTTATCGTGTTTAGGTCTGGATAACCTCCCGAATTATGTCAGCAGCAGCGCACTAGTAGTGAGTTAACTTTGTTAGACAATAGCTCAATGCCTCGTTGAGTATAGTAAAGTAAAACCACAAACTATCAGTCGTCAAGCGAAATCCGTTTTGCGGATCACCTAATCGTTCTAAGTTCGGGGGTCTAACCGTTCTAAGTTCGGGGGTCTAACCGTTCTAAGTTCGGGGGTCTAACCGTTCTAAGTTCGGGGGTCTTACCGTTCTAAGTTTGGGGGTCTAACTGTTCTCAGCACAGATTAAAGAAGGCTAGAGTATATTATATTTTTACTCTGTAGTTTAAGCTTGGGACACGTACAATCGCAATGTGTGTAATGTGATTGCGGGGCTCTGTTACTTTTATCGCCGCTGTCGACCCAGGGTAGTAAAACTTCCATGTGTATAATATTATGTAATATGTATAACTTCAGAAAGAATAGCGCCATCTAGTTAAAAGAGAATGAGCGCCATCTAATTAAAAGAGAGAGTGTATAAAAATTTGTTGATCGCTACAACAGATGACGCTCTAATGGCCGATCGCGCTATCAAAAACGCAATGGCAATAAAATACTTACTTATTAAACGATAATTTATTATGCGGAGATAAAAGGAAATCGTACCTAGTAACCTGTGTTTGTATCTATACAAACAAATAAAATTAAAGTGTCTGTATGTAATTTAAAATTAACAGCTTTCATTAAATGCATATGCAATGATATACGGTACTTATAATACAATATATATTTTTTTAAACTTTTGTCTGTCCGTCCGTCTGTCTGTCTGTTTGTTCTGGCTAATCTCTGAAACAACTGGACTGATTTTCACGGGTCTTTCACTAGAAGATATAATATAGTACATAAGGTGTAACTTACGCTATTTTATCTTAAGGTTAGATTTCCCTTAGTTCTAGGCAAATGAAGTTGCGGGCACCAGCTAGTGATTATTTATTGTTATTATAACCCACTGATAGTCTTGACAATGTGTCGCACTATTAGGCGGGGCATGGTGCGCTCGGCGCGGCGTCTGCGGGGCGCTCGTACGCGCGCGCTCTCACGCTGCTGCGCGCCGGCGACGGCCCGCTGCCGCGCTACCTTCGCTCGCTGCACATGTGAGTCTGTCCATGTTTTCCACCACTGTCTTTCATTCCATAGTTTTTAGCAGCAAATGTCTAACAATTGACTATCAAAACAGGATTTCGAGTAGAAAAGAAGATGTATACGATTGGGTCACTAATGGCTACGCCACCAAGGAGGCGAAACGTAAGCTGGCAGAGTATGCGCAGCTGTACCGCGAGTTGGAGCGAGTGGACGAGCGGCTCGGAAAGCAGCGCGACCCCGCGCTCGACCTGCGGCGCCGACAGCTCGTCGCTTTACTGGAGGCTCGAGAAGGGAAGGTTTCTGATGTGAGTCCATACATTGATAATGCCGCAAGCAAGGGTCGAAATCTGTTCATCCAGATTTGATTTTTTTTTACTAAGATTCAAGTAAACACGTTGTTGGAACTTACTTTTATTCTTTCAGATTGTGAGAAAATACGAAGACGAGTCCTCGCAAAGCGTGCGCATGTTTGCCTCCAGCGTTCGTTTGATCGCCACTCGGAGTTCAAACTCAATGTCGGTTAAGTAGATGTTACCGTGTATTTCGGACACTGTACAAATCAAATGAACTAAGTGTTCAGCGTTCTGCGGACACTAAATTTCAAAATTATATGTGTTGTAATTAAATATAAACTTTAAATTTTAATTCTTGTTTATTGTTGGGAATAGGTAATAGACAATGTAATTATAATTAAGTGGGTAACACTATTTTGTTGTTGTCTATGCGTTTTGTCAACACGTCTGTTCTATTATGTTCGCTTTGAGCTATTGTTGTTGTGTTGAGTTGATCTTTGAGTTGCTAGCAATAAATAAAACGCGTGGGTAAAGTTAGGTTACTACGACATCTCACACCAGGCCCGTGAAGAGGCCTTGGGCAGGGATCCGTGGTCAGGGGCTCTGCCCCTCTACATGGGAAAGTTTTTATTCAGATGCGCCCAGTACGAATATTGGACGCATGTATTAAATGTGTATACGACTTTTTGCACATCCTTGCCACGTGTCATTTTTGGAGAATGGCAGAACGCGGGGGAAACCCTGGGCGTGCGACACTGGGGATGAAAATCGCCAAACCAGGCGCGACCTCGACCTGCAGTCGACTCCAAGCGACGCGAGGGGTCCTGACCCAAGGGGCCGAGAAACAGGACTTTGGTGTGATCAGGGACTCAAAATTTCATTTCAACCACCACCATAGTTTCCAAAGGATATAAACAACTGGGCTTAATTCTACGTCTAGGTAAACTATTAAAAAACCTAAAACTTTAAAAGTCTTCTAAATGCGTAATGCGTACTGTTATACCCTTACTATGTAAGCAATTGTGCTTACACTTAATTTTCCTAAGTCAGCATAAAATAGGAGATACGCTGCTCGAGCGCCGGACGCAGTTCAGTTCTAATCCAATCTCCGAATCGGTCGGTCGAATTTTAATTAACCGATTTACTATTTCCTAATTCTATTTCTTTGTAATTAATTGTAATCTTAATTTTAGCTAATAAAAGTTTTTTTTAAAAAGGCTTTCGCTAAGTCTCCTATAATAAATGGTGGCAGCGGTGGGATACGAGAATCCCGAAATTAGTAAAACCCGAATACGCCTCGAAACAACTGTAAGTGAAGTAACCTACGAGTTTCCCAAAGTGTGAACTATCGTGAAAACACATAAACAATCGAGTGAATTCCGCGGGACTATAACGAGTGCTATCGAGCTCATTAGCAGCACCCGTCGCCAGCAGCATCCGCCATCGGCAGCACCCGCCATCGGCAGCACCCTTATCGGCAATACCAGTCATCGGCAGCCCGCACCAGCAGTGCCCGTCATCGGCAACACCCGCAACGGCAACAGCTACATTCCGCTACCAGGAGTCCTAGAGGCTCAACGATGGTTCCAGCAACGACTTCCCTGATCCTGATATTCCTGTGAGTGAACTTTACTAACTCTTGCTAAATAACTCAGAACCGTCAGTAGGAAATAATTATATTAGTAGTTATGTTTACATTGTATGCATAGGATAAGACCGCGCTGTGACCGGATGAGATTGTTTATATAAGGAATTCTTTGACCGTTCAATAAGGCAAAGCGTACACTGTGTCCGTTTAATTATTCTTTTTTTTAGTACTTGTATTTAATAGCATATTATTCTATATTCTGACATTAATCAACACGGTAAATAAATCAAAATGACTAGCAAAACGAGAAGTTCAAGTACTTCCAGATTATCTACAAAAGATGAATCAGAGACTCTCGAAATTAAGATCCCAGAAAGAATCGAATTAAGTGTGCTTCTAAAATTTATTAAGCCTTTCGACGGTAGTCGAGAAAAACTAAACTCTTTTATATCAAATTGCCAAAATGCATATAATTTAGCGGATATTTCACAAAAATCAATTATTTTTAGATACATTCTTAGTCAACTTGAAGGTAAAGCACAATCCACGTGCGACATAAGGGAATTCGAATCATTCGACCAATTTACCCAATTCATTAAGAATCAGTTCGGCGAAAAGAAGCATTATTCACACCTTCTCTCCGAATTGCAAGAGTGCAAACAAAACCCGTCAGAATCCGTCAGCCAATTCGCGTTAAATATAGAGACACTTCTTTCTAAATTAATAACAGAAATAAATATATACGAAAAATTTACACAGGTCACCGAGAGACCAAGGGTCCAACCCCGTCGCGAGTTCAATGTACAAACCCCTCGATTTCAGACAACCCAAAGGTCTCAACCTAACCAGTTCAGGAACCAGTTAATACAAGCGAGCTGATCTGCCGGTATTGTAAAAATATCGGCCATTCTATTGAAGCATGTAGAAAGCGCCAATACAACAATAATGTATTCAACAATTCCAATAACGCTAATAGATTTAGACAAAATCCTAGGGACCCACAAACAGGGACAAATTCGAAACCAACCCCGGGACCCTCTCGAGCAGTCTTCACTGCCAACAGAGTCCATAGAGAAGAACACATAGCAGACGACGAGTCTGAATATTTAAACGAGTAAAATTTCCTGATAAGTATCGGTCGGGAAATTGCCCAATTAAGTTAGAAAACGATACTAAACTCACTGAATCATCTGCTAATTCCACTGTATCATATTATAATAATAGGCCTCGCCGCCCTACTACTTCCACTGTTTCATTTAATGTACCACGCCTAACTTCTAATTCCGCTGTTTCAAATAATAGGCCGTGCCTAACTTCTAGTTCTACTACATCATATAATAGGCTACGCCGATCTACTATTTCCACTGTTTCATTTGACACGTCGTGCCTAGCTCCTAGTTCCACTGTATCGTATATTAGGCCACGTCAATTTACTAATTCCACTGTATCATATAATAAATCGCGCCTAGCTCCTAGTTCCACTGTATCGTATATTAGGCCGCGTCAATTTACTAGTTCCACTGTATCGTATAACCAACCGTGCCTAAATTCTAGTTCCACTGTGTCGTATAATAGGCCGCGTCAATTTACTAGTTCCACTGTATCGTATAATGCACCACACAAATCTACTATATCTACTACACCATATTACGCATCACGTTTACCTTCTAGTTCCACTGTATCGCCCAATAGACACACTATATCAAATTACTCATTAAATCCAAACCCAGGTTCACATGCCTCAGTCAAAACTGATTACCCGCATTCTATATCTACTAAATCTTGTACGTCTTCTATATCTTCTAAATCTACTACATCTGCTATATCTACTAAACCTTCTATACCTCCTATATCTACTAAATCTCCTATATCTCCTACATCTACTAAATGTTCTACATCTGCTATATCTACTAAATCTTCTACGTCTCCTATATCTTCTAAATCTACTACATCTACTAAATCTCCTATATCTCCTACATCTACTAAATGTTCTACATCTCCTATATCTACTAAACCTTCTACGTCTCCTATATCTACTAAATCTACTACATCTGCTATATCTACTAAATCTTCTATACCTCCTATAACTACTAAACCTTCTACATCTCCTATATCTACTAAATCTTCTACGCCTCCTACATCTACTAAATTTTCTACATCTCCTATACCTACCAAATCTTCTATGTCTACTAAATCTTCTATTTCTTTTATACCCACCGAATCTACTAGTCCTCCTAAATCAATTATTCCTACTTCATCTGCTATACCCACTACAACTTCCACTTCTACCAAACCTTCTACCTCCCTTGAATCTAACCCTACTATACCTACTAGTCCTCGTGCGTCACAGTCCGAAGAAACCAAAATCTATAAAATTAACAATAATATTAAGGAAAGGTACTTACCTCATGTTAAAATCCAAACTTCAGTTGCTCCAAAACCACTATCTCTCCTAGTCGACACTGGATCTTCGATATCACTAATTAAACTTAAATCTATTTCAAAAATTCCACCTCTAAGTGACAACGTCATATCACTTAAGGGAATCGACGCCGGTAAAGGAATCACACCCACACTAGGTAGCTTCTATATGTCAATTTTCAGGAAAAATAATGAACCATACGTTCACGAATTCCATGTCGTAAAGGAAATTAGCCTCGCTCATGACGGAATCATCGGTAACGATCTATTGGAAAATCTAAAATGCCAGATTGATTATAACAAAAACGTCTTACACATCGGAGACGAATCAATAAATCTTATATTCTCTGCTCCAATTTATACTATACCTCCTCGTACAGAATCTGTAATAGAATGTACGGTCAAAAATCCTGATATATCCGAAGGTATAATTCTAGATCAACACATCTCCGGTAAAATACTAATAGCAAACAGCATAGTCAAAGTCAAAGAAAATGGTCGTATTAATATAACGGTAGTCAATACAACTGATAAACCATTTACCATCAACTCTAACTTAAACCTTAACGTTGAACCTTTCAAACAGCAAAATCATATCCAATATCCCCATTCGCAAACAAGCGTTTCAGACAGAACCCAACAAGTACTAAATTCACTCCGGACAGATCATTTAAACGAAGAAGAAAAAGAAGCCCTATTCAACATTTGCGCTGACTACTCCGATATCTTCCATCTCCCAAATGACTCCCTCTCTTTTACCACAGCCGTCGAACATAGAATCAGAACAAATACCGACATACCCATACATACTAAATTCTACCGTTTCCCAGAATGCCACAAAAAGGAAGTGGAAAATCAAATCATAAAAATGCTAGATCAGAAAATTATCAAACCCTCAAATTCACCTTGGTCCTCACCAATTTGGGTGGTACCTAAAAAACTAGATTTCTCAGGCCAACGCAAATGGAGGGTAGTGATAGATTATAGGAAGTTAAATGACGTCACCATCGGGGAAACCTACCCAATTCCTCAAATCACGGAAATTCTAGATCAATTAGGTAAAAGCCAGTACTTCACAACGTTAGACCTTGCCTCAGGATTCCACCAAATTAAAATTTCCCCGGAAGATGCTCCCAAGACAGCTTTTACAGTACCACAGGGCCACTTTGAATTTGAAAGAATGCCATTCGGGCTAAAAAACGCCCCTGCCACTTTCCAAAAAGTAATGAATACATGTCTCTCTGGCCTTCAAGGATATAGATGCTTTGTATACTTAGATGACATAGTCTCCTACTCACCCGATCTCCCGTCTCACGTCCAAAATCTTATTGCAATATTCGATAGACTCAGATCATTCAATTTAAAACTCCAATCAGACAAATGTGAGTTCATGTGCAAGGAAGTAGCATATTTAGGTCATCTCATAAACAATGATGGGGTCAAACCCAATCCTGAAAAGGTCAAAGCAGTCGCCAAATTTCCAGTCCCTGGATCACCTAAAGATATTAAAAGTTTCCTTGGTCTCGTTTCATACTACAGAAGATTCATTCCAGATTTCTCCAAACTCGCCAAACCACTAACCTCACTCCTAAAAAAGGACATACCCTTCTCCTGGTGTAACGAACAACAACTCGCTTTCGAAACATTGAAGAATAAATTAACTACAGCTCCAGTTTTAGCATACCCAGATTTTTCTAAACCTTTCATACTTACTTGCGACGCCTCTAATTACGCAGTATCCGCAATACTTTCCCAAGGTCAAATAGGGAAAGATCGACCTATAGCATATTCATCCAGAACGCTCAATAAAGCAGAATGTAACTACAGCGTAACAGAAAAAGAATGCCTAGCAATTGTCTTTGGTACTAAAGCTTTCCGCCCATATTTATACGGGCGCCAATTTACTATTGTAACAGATCACAAACCATTGCAATGGCTTTTTAATTGTAAAGACCCTGGTTCTCGCCTAGTCAGATGGCGGCTCAAATTAGAGGAATTTGAGTATACAATAGTTCATAAAAAAGGAAAGACCAACACGAATGCCGACGCCCTATCCCGGTTTCCTGTAAATCCTGTTCAAAACCCATTACTAAATCCCGCACTCAATGACAATGAAGATAATATTACAAACCCCTTAGAAGACCCTTTGTTACAGCTACCATCTCACATACCATTTTCCTTCGACGCAGAAGATTTCCTAAATCCCAACATTGTAATGAACCCCGAGAGGAGACAAGATCTCACACCAACCCAGGATCAAAACCCTGCAACTCCTGACTTCGACCTCATTGACTTGAACGACCTTAACATAAGTCCTAAAAGCATAGACATTGATCTAGACTTCGACAATATACCTTTGCCTAGTCCCATATCTGAAAAACCAATTGCAAATCCTACATCTGACGGCAACTCCTATTCTAAATTCCTAAAAGATAGTTCCAACAAAGACAAAATTTTCAATACCACCATGAATGAACACAATGAAACTTTACTGAAAACAAAATGTAATACAATAATTATTCCTACATCTATAGATTTAGACGAATCTAACCCTTACGTTTCCGAAATCCTGTCAAACCTTGAAAATAAAGAGGAAATAATCAATGAAGAAAAGGAACTATACTCATTTTTAAAAGTTACTTATCTAGATAAAATTATATATTTTATGTTTACCAAAGTACATTATTTCGACGAATCACCGTACCCATCTATATACAAATGCCTTCAGAATATCAAAGAAGAAATAACAAAGCTAAATACAACAGACATTGCTATATCCGATTTTAGAAACCCATTCGAGCAACATGCTTATACGAAAATATATAATATGTTAACCTATATTTTACATGATTCCAAAATCACAGTACACATTTATTTCAATAAAATAAATTATCCAACGTTAAGCGAAAGAATCAAAATTATGCGCGAGAATCACGACATTCCAATTGCCGGTCACTTAGGATCATCACGAATGTATAACCGAATCCAAGAACAATATTACTGGAAAGGAATGAGAAGTGATATAGAAGACTTTGTAAAGAAATGTAGACTCTGTCAAGAAAATAAGGCGTTAAGGAAAGTTAATAGAGCACCCATGGCAATTACCACAACGTCGTCAACTCCCTTTCAACGCATAGCGTTAGACATAGTAGGACCTTTACCAGAATCAGGACCAGCTAACCTTAAATATATCCTAACTCTACAGGACGACCTCACTAAATTCTCAGTAGCATATCCTTTAAGAAGTACAACAGCAGAAGAAACCAGTGATTGTCTCATTCATTTCATATCCCTCTTTGGCATTCCTAAATCCATCCTTACCGATCAAGGTACCAATTTCACCTCCGACCTTTTCAAAACCACGTGCCAATTCCTAAAAATTAAACAAATATGGTCCTCACCGTATCATCCACAATCCCAAGGCGCGTTAGAGCGAAGCCACTCTACCCTTAAGGAATACCTAAAATCATTTGTCAATGACAATCAAGACAACTGGGCAAAATACGTCTATACAGGCATACTTACGTATAACACAACAATACATACAACAACGAAATTCACTCCATACGAGTTAGTCTTCGGCAACAAGCCCTATATTCCAAATTCACTATACGATTGCGACCTCGGTACAACATACACCGACTATATTAGAAAACTACAGCATAAACTTAAGTACACAAGGGAAAAAGCATTAGAAAACATTCTCAGGTCCAAAGAAACGTCTAAAACTTATTACGATACTCGAGCAAAAGCTCCACCGAAATATAAAACTGGCGATTACGTTTACATCAAAAATCATTTGAGACTCAGGAAGGCACTATCCCCGATCTGGAAGGGACCTTACAAGATCATAAGAGTTAATAATAACCATACAGCTACCCTGTTGATTAATAGAAGGCATGTTACTCACCATTTTGATCAGCTTAAACCAGCTGAAACACAATAACCTGAAAAGAAATTGTAAATTAAGATAAATGTTAGATTAAGTATATTAGAATTTAAGTAGGATAATAATTGATGTTCACTTACCTTATTTCAGCGGTATGCTGATCGGTGTACGGCCAGATGTTATACAGCCATTCAACTATTCTACCGGCATCTTCTTTGATGGACTGGGAAAATTAAAAGTCGTAAATGGACAATTAAATGTTATAAACTATATAGATATCTCCTATATGCAATCTCACCTTGTAAATTTAAAAGAAATTATGAACACAATCACCTTCACTTGTAAACAATCATTACTCCAACAATGTCTAGAAACACTGTCTCCTTTAGCGGTTCGATATGAAGAACTTGTTAAAGAATATGAATCTATATCTCATCTTATATCTAAACGTAATAAGAGATCCGCATGGTTCGGTGCAGTAGGAACAATATTTAAACATATCTTTGGTACTCTAGATGAAGACGATGCGGTAAAATACGATTCCGCAATTAACGAATTACAAAACGATGAAAAAACTATTGCACAATTAGTAAAAGAAAATATTTTAGTTACAAATTCGTCATTAGAAAAATTTAAGTATTCTATAGCCAAACTGAATGAAAACGAAAAGCGCCTAAATGATAAAATTAAAGATTTGCTGAATATAACGAATCGTATTCATACCACTGAATCACTTAAATTATATTCAAAAGTCCTTTCTATATTAACTTACCTAGAGAGCGCTCTCATGACTCTATCCTTCGAATTGGAAGACTTAACCGATGCCGTCATCCTAACAAAACAAAATATTCTACACCCCACAGTTATTACGCCAATGCAGCTTTTCAATGAATTAATTAATAACGATAGATACTTACCCAAAAATTCGAGAATCCCGACTATCATGAGTATAGACAAAATTAATTTAATCTTAAGCATATCTGATGTTGCATGCTACTATTTTAGAAATAAGCTTGTATTCGTTTTACAAATTCCACTTGTTTTAAATGACGATTTTAGCCTATATCATAGTTTGGCGCTACCTACGCCACATGGCTTAGACAAGCCTAATGTATTGAGTATGATTCAACCTCATAACAAGTACATCGCTATATCATATGATAAAATTAATTATTGTATACTAGATAGTCTAGAATTATGTAAGACGGTTAATTCTGAGTTATTCCTTTGCAAGATTTCAATGATAATGTTGACGAACAACAATCCCACGTGTGAAAGTGAACTATTAACTAAGACAACTAGTGACATTCCTGAACAGTGTAAAACAAAGACAATTAAAGGTGACGCAAACATATGGCAACCACTCAATAACAATCGGTGGCTATACGTGCAAAGTGTTCCCAGTAAAATACATTTGTTCGGAATAGGAATACTAAATATTCCTGAAAAGTGTATCGTCTATACGAAAAGTGCGAAACTAATAACCTCAGACATTATATCGAACATTACGGTGCTAATTCCTAAGTTAGATTTTAATATTATTAATAATCCTTGTTGTAAGATAGATAAATCAGAAAATTATACTTCATCTGAAGAAGTAAATATCAGTAATCTCGACGAACTAAAATTTGATAAAGAAAATAATAAGATTATTTCAGAACTTGATAAGGTTATTAATAAGGAACCTGTATTGATTAAATACGAAAAACATTATCTTGTCCTCAATGGTATTTTTATTGTCATTGTTATTATTGTAATTGTAATTATTTTCTTAAAAATTTATAACGTTGTTTTTAGTATTCCTAGCTTTAAGAAATTTAATAGAACTAAGAAAACCTCAACCGATAACGAGATTGAACTAGACGATATTAATATAGAATCTAAAAAGGATCTGGGTAATCTTACAAAAGAACCAGAATTAAAATGTTTCCGCTGAAATTCGGTTCAACCCCGAATTTCCGTCTTCAGCGGGGGGTTGTTATACCCTTAATATGTAAGCAATTGTGCTTACACTTAATTTTCCTAAGTCAGCATAAAATAGGAGAGACGCTGCTCGAGCGCCGGACGCAGTTCAGTTCTAATCCAATCTCCGAATCGGTCGGTCGAATTTTAATTAACCGATTTACTATTTCCTAATTCCATTTCTTTGTAATTAATTGTAATCTTAATTTTAGCTAATAAAAGTTTTTTTTTAAAAAGGCTTTCGATAAGTCTCCTATAATAGTACGTACGCAGTGTCTTAGAATTTTCAAGTTTAGTTTGGAGCTCCCAATAATATGAGATCCACATTGCAAGGATTGAGAAAATTAACACGAACTAACTATTCCAAAACTCTTTTCTTCTACGTGCATGTGACTATTAAGACTACATTTTTAACGCCGTTGACCACATAATATTTTGTAAGAACTTATTATCATACTATAAATAATAAATCTAAAGTGTGTGATTTACTTTACAAATGTTGTAATTTTAATAATATTTTAAAACATATTTGTACATTTTTGAACACAATAAAGCATATATTCTTTCATACAATGTTAACATATTACGTACCTTTTGTATTTTTGTTTCTTTTTCTCTTTGTATCCCAATTCCTAATAGTGTAATACGTAATAGTAACCTAATGAACATCTCTATTGAGTACCTACTGACTGAACGCTACGAATTCATCATAATGTCATTTGCTTTTGTATTTAGTAATTTTATTTTATTTATTACAGGAAAATTTACAGCTAGAATACATGTGTTATATGTATGTTATAGTATAGTTAAAACGTAACACAAGAAGGCCAAATAAAAGTTTTTACGCATGGCAATAAGGTATTATAGTAAGAAAGAAGGTGAGACAACAAACAAATAGCAAACAAAAAATTATAAATTACAAAATGCAAAAATATTAAACACAATTAGTACATATTATAAAAAAAATACGTGTGGCACTCGGGGACTGCCGCGGTAAAGCTATTGCATAGTAAGTCTACACGCATACGTCTAGTCGCACGCACACAACGCCGTGTCGAAGACGATGCACGATGACGTTAGACGCACGTTAGACGATGCACGGCCTTCAAGCCACACCTCCGTGCCCGTCGGAGTGGGGAGCGTGAGGTTTCTTCGTTACGGAATTTCTGGATTCGGTCCCCGTGCTCAAGGCCCGAGATAGAAGCTATGCAATAGCTTAATAATATTTCTTACCTTTATAAATGATTAGTAAATATGGTTAAAAAAGTGGTCATTAAGTTTCTATTTTAGTTTTCTTATGGTACTCGTAGTAAAAAATAAGTCGAGTTCGATGCTCCGAGACGTCTCGTTGTATGCTCTACTTGATCTTAGAACATAAGAACTCTAACGTGTACGTGTGGACTGAGGGACTTACCTGAATTTCCCCAAAATAAGTGTAGCAAATTTTAGTGGAAGTCTAAAAAAAAAAATATTGCTATTCGCTGCTTTTTTTTCCAGATCTCTAGAAGTATGTAGAAAATTATGTTTTTTTCACTACAGAATTTTAATAGAACTTTTGTAAAAGTTTTTACAAATTTACCAAATGCATAGCATCAGAGATAAAAGTTCTATAACCACCGAAGTGTGATCCCTTATGCCCGGTTCCTATATTTGAAAAACGATCCGTTCTAGTTACGAATGGTGGAATATTATACGAGGCGTAAGCTTAAACCGTTCCTATAAAAAACGTCTCGTTAAGCAACTTACCGTCGGCTTGCTACTAACGGAAGGGAGGGTTACTAGTAACGGACGGTAAGCGTAATGCACGAAGAAGACAGTTTAGGCCGTTCCTATAAATATTTTAAACGTCAGTAGTTTGTCAAGATTACTATTCGTAATGCCATACGGTTACCTGTCAATTTCGGTCGGTTAGTGTCTATTTCACTGTTTTCGCTGCAAGCTGCAAGAAATTTGAAGAAATGTTGAGTTCAGACAGTGATAGGGAAATGTTCGATATTATCACCACGGACTCCAGTGAAACTGATTCAGAAGAAGGTAATAGGCGTGATCGAGTATATAAAGAAAGAGTGAATTATTTAGCGACGCTGGATTCGTACGAATTTCAAAGGAGATTTCGACTTGATAAAGAATCTGTTGAACAGTTACTACTTGAAGTTTATCCACACTTAAGAGTAACAGGAGCCAGGTTAGTATGTTGGAGGCATTTGTACACCGTCAAAATATATACTATGAAAACATAACCTCATACCTACCTAAAATAAGAGTAAAAACTCCATTATAGTGAAATAAATTATTGATGTTATTTCAGAAATCATGGGATATCTCCACTACATCAGGTATTTGTGTATGTGTTGGTCTATGACCTCTTGATTGTAAGTCCTTAGTGCGCTCGTGTGGTGACGATAATAATACAGTAGCAATTCTTATACTCTCCTTTATTGGTGCTTACCACGAATACGTATTACAATATGTAATGAGATATGCTTAGCACAATATATACGTCTACACTATGTATAGCCTTTTGGCCAACTAAATAAACTAACTCGATAGGCTTTACTTATGACATCTGTCAATGTCAATAATGACATTGACAGTTACATCTTACTGTTGATATATGTAACACCTCCCTTTTCGAGTATAAAAGCAAACTAAAAATATAGGTACATAACTAATAACAAATACATTACTTATTCACTCAAATTTCTCATGCATGTACAATTTAGGACGCTTTACACTTCTACCAGACCTGGTTACGTAACCGGTATTTTCTAGACTCTCCATAGGAACACAGTTCTCATCGTTAATGCAATTTTGAACGGGACCGTTTCCGCGTTGTGTTAAACTCATGGGACCTATACTCTCCTGCATGGGAGGCATATTGATTGTGCTGCCATCGCCATAAAAAGAAGGTGGAGGATTTATTTCTTTTAAATTCTTTTTTCTAGGTCTAATGTGTCGCCTATTCCTCCTATACACAACACCGTTTGGATCCGCAACATAATATGATCTACCACATCCTAATTTCTCTTTAATTATTCCCGGAGACCAAAAGGATTTAGGATTTTTTTTTTAAGTAAATGTCATCTCCCGGCTGAAACTCATGAGATGTATGCTTCGCATTCCTGTCAAAATAAAAAGACATTTTGTCTCTGCTCTGTCTATGACATTTTTCAAATGTCGAAAATTTTACAATTTTAGGTTTTAATTTTTTGTTAAGAATTGGTAAATTTACTCGCAAGTTTCTAGACATTAATAATGCGGCCGGACTGGGAAAATCTCCCTTCGAAGCGTTGCGATAGTGTAATAACGCCAAATGTATATCCGAGCCATCTTCTCTGTATTTTCGTAATATGTTTTTAACAATTTTAACACCGGTTTCAGCTTGGCCGTTAGATCTCGACCAGTACGGACTAGTGGTTATGTGTTCTACATCCCAATCAACAAGAAAAGACTTGAATTTGCAGGAGTTAAATGGTGGACCATTGTCAGACACCAATGCCTTGGGTATACCATGTCGACCGAAAAACGATTTTAAACTTTTAACAACATTATCGACAGTGTAATTCTTATGCAAAGAAGCTAACTCTATGTACTTGGAATAATAATCCATGCAGACAAGGAAATTTTCTCCATCAAAATATAATAAATCTATACCTACCTTCTCCCATGGAAGATAAGATATCTCATGGCATTTCAACGGTTCACGGGGTGGATTTGATCTATATTTAGCACAGACGGAACATTGATCAATTAAGTTCTTAATATCCGCGTTTATATTTGGCCAATAAACTGTTTCTCTAGCGATGTTTAGTGTCTTATTAATACCTAAATGACCACAGTGTATTTTATCTAAAATCTGTCTTTGCAAGGACTTTGGAACAATAAGCCTATTGCCTTTAAATAATAAGTCATTCATTATATGTACTTCATTTTGAATGTTCCAATATGGTTTCACAAGAGAGCTTACTTTATTTTTGCTTCTTGGCCAACCATTCTGAATATAAGACTTGAGCAGATTTAAAGATTCATCATTTTTGCTTTCTAATAATATAAATTTTAAATAAGGCTTACTTACTGAGAGATTAGAGAATACTGAATTAACATGATACTGTAAGTCTTGCTCATACTGAGGTATGTATGTATCGCTAAGTGAGGCTCTTGACAAAGTATCTGCTATATACATATATTTACCAGGTACATAAACTACTTCTAGGTCATAACCCTGCAACGATAACATCATTCTTTGTAGCCTAGCAGGTACTTCATGAAGAGGTTTTTTAAAAAGGTAAATTAAAGGTTTGTGATCAGTATGAACAGTTGTTTTACTGCCATAAATATATTGGTGAAATTTATTACATCCAAACTGTATGGCAAACAATTCTTTTTCAATCTGGGCGTAGTTTTGTTGAGAGGGGGTAAGTGTTCTTGAACTATATGCAATGGGTCGTTTGTCTTGCATCAAGACCGCTCCCAGTGCATTCTTTGATGAATCTACCGACAAAATCACAGGTAAGTTGCAATTATAATTAGTTAACACAGGTGCTTTAGATATGACTTCTTTTAATAAATCAAAGCACTTTTGACAATTTTCATCCCATAACCATAACATATCTTTTTTTAACAAATTTCTTAGGGTATTAGTTTTTTCTGCTAGATTTTCTATAAACGGTGCTAAAAAATTTATCATGCCTAAAAATCTCTGCAAATCCTTAATATTTTTAGGTATGGGCATGTTTTTTATCGCTTTAACTTTTTCTGGATCGATTTTTACACCTTCTTTACTGAAAATATAGCCCAAATATGCTATTTCTTCTAGAAGAAACTTGCACTTGGCTTTATTTAATTTTAAATTAACTTGCCTAGCCCTGTCCAAAAACATTTCTAACCTTTTATTGTGTATTTCAATTGTTTCACCGTATATTAAAATGTCATCACACCAAATTATTATACCTTCTATGTCTCCGAAAAGATCTATCATGGTTTTATAGAAAATTTCTGTAGCCGTGTTTATTCCAAAAGGTAATCTTAAAAATTTGTATCTGCCAAATGGAGTTTGAAATGTACATAGATCACTACTTTCTTTAGTTAATTTTATGTTATAGAACCCAGAAAACGCATCTAAATGTGAAAAATAAGAGGCTTTGGACAATTTAGACCTGACTTCATCTATATTTTTAATTGGATAATGACATCTCAATAAATTTTTATTTAAATTTCTAGGATCTAAGCAAATTCTCAATCCACCATTCTTTTTCATGGCTACAACTAAACTACTCACCCAGAGAGTAGGTTTGTTCACCTTCCGTATGACTCCCATGCTCTCCATGAGTTGAAGCTCTTTCCTTAACGGTTCAACCAACGCAAAGGGTACCTTTCTAGGGGGATCAACGCACGGAATAGCATCCTTTTTTAGCACGATGCTGTGTTCGTATGGGAGGCAGCCTAGACCCTGAAACACTTCATTATATCTGGTCACAATTTTGTCACAAGTTTTTTGATACATATTATATACATTTTGCTCAACATTTTTTTCATTTTCCATTGATAGAGAAAAGTTTTTTGTTATTCAAATTTAGCTTTATACAAGTGGGTAAACCAATCACAGTTGGACAATTTAATTTTGTTACAACAGAAGTAATGTTTTCTGGTTTTGTTTTGTTTTCAACTAAACAACAAATGTTTAACACTGAAATTATCGGTATTCTGTGCCCACTGTAGGCAAATATATTATATTTTTTACACATTTCTTTACTCTGGTTGTCAAATTTAAGATTCAATTCTTTAAATACTTGATAAGACATCACATTTATGTCTGCGCCAGTGTCAATTAGGCAATCTACCTTTTTGTTGTTTATATTAAGAGAACAGTACCAGGACTTGTCTGTTGTGCTTATCAAATTTGTACTAGCATTCTGTGATTTTATGTTTTTAATGTTGAACAATGCCCCTATTGTAAATCTCTCAGCCTCAGCCTCGGCACTTTTGGGGCTTGATTCATCATCGAGATTTATGCTACCTACCCCAGTAACAACAGTCCTGACACTGTTTTTCTTGAAACATAAATGAGTAAAATGTCCATATTTAAAACATGACCTGCATCTGTGTTTCCAAGCTGGACAGTTGCGGCGACCATGCGATGTGTTGCACTTTACACACGACGTTGTTCTTGATCCAGGCGTAGCTGACCTTGGGTGACCTTGGCATGATGGAGATCTTGCGTTTTTTCTTTTCTGGTATGAGGGGGAACTGGACGACTTTTGTGTAGCTTGTATATTGTGGCTTCTCTTCCATCTGCTGCATTGAATGATTCTTCATTTTTCTGCGCCATCGTCAGTGTTCTACAGAGGAGTTTGGCTCTTTCTAGGGATAGGTCCTGTTCTTGTAGTAGCTTTTGACGAAATTGCGAGAAGTTTGTGGCCATATTAGCAATGAGAATGTCCTTTACAAGGGACTCACGTAGCGAACCAAACTCACAGGCATGACTTGCGTTTTCTAATTCCATTAGAAAGTTTTTCAAGGATTCGTTCACACGCTGTTTCAACGTAAAGAATTTGTGTCGTGCCACCGTCAAATTCTTTTTGGGTTCAAAATACTCGACGAATTTTGCCTTGACTTCTTGGAAAGTAGCAGTGCTTAGGTCCAAATTGAAGGAATTGTATATGTTTAAACCCTTTTCTCCCATGGAATGCAGCATGATTGCAATTTTTCTTTTGTCTTCCGTTTTCTCCATGCCCGACGCCAGTAGAAATATCTCAAATGACTGCGTCCATTTCTTGAAATTTTCAGCATTATTGTTGATAATTTCTGTAGAGATCTCAAGCTTCTGTACTCCGTTGCCTGCCATTGTTAAGTTCCCACACTCAGATTGTCTCGAATCTTCCGGAGTTTTCGACGTACCCTCTTTTTTGTTCATAATTTTCGTTTTCTTTTAAATTTTCACTTCTGACACCATGTGTTGGTCTATGACCTCTTGATTGTAAGTCCTTCGTGCGCTCGTGTGGTGACGATAATAATACAGCAGCAATTCTTATACTCTCCTTTATTGGTGCTTACCACGAATACGTATTACAATATGTAATGAGATATGCTTAGCACAATATATACGTCTACACTATGTATAGCCTTTTGGCCAACTAAATAAACTAACTCGATAGGCTTTACTTATGACATCTGTCAATGTCAATAATGACATTGACAGTTACATCTTACTGTTGATATATGTAACAGTTGACATTAAGGTTCTATGCTTTAATAACAATGTTGCTACATCAGGAGAAGAACCAACTTCGCCTTGAGGGTCGAGCGTTTGGAATCTCGTCATAAAGTGAACTTTAGTTCTTTTGTGGTGAGAGTTCCAACCCATCATTTACCGACCTTTGAGAAGAAGGAGTTCTTGCCGATTGGAGTCGTCTACAGAAGATTTAGAGGACGACTCCCGAACACTTCGCGCCCCACGTCGCAGACAATACGTGTTTAATGTTAGTGTTTATTACATTATATTATGTATGTTAGTCTATAAGGTATAATATGGGCCTATGCAGCCTGAATAAAACGATATTTAATTTAATTTAATTTAATAAAAATTAGTTTCAAATTTTTCACTCTGATATTCGCAGCTCTTTTACGAGCAGCCTTTTTCAAATTGTCCTATTTCAATTTGAGTTGCTCTCGCTGCCGTGGTATTTGACCACATTTTGAATTAAATGTGTTGGTCAAAGTAGCCCAACATTCCTCTTTTAGTTTGTTTGTGGCCGCATTGGCCTCTTTTGTTGTAAGTATTGGGTTGCTTTGTATGAGATCCACAAGCAGGGCAACATCATCCTTGCTCATAGGCTTCTTTGTTTTCTGTAACAGAAATATACCTAAATAAAGTAAATCTTCAAAAACGTTGCAATATTTTAAGCGGCAAACATGTAGGTACAGTTTTTTAGAAAAATATCAAATTATAGATGTTATCTGTACTCACCAGCGTAATATGCATTTCAAAAGTTGTACGTAAAACACTACTAGAAAAACGGATAGTAACTTTCATATCATGACGATCCGTTGATTATAGGAACCGGGCATTAGTTCACACAAAAGTGACATATTCATTTCGCGTTATATTACTGACATTTTATATTATTTTTCTACGTAGAATTTTTGTACAAAATTTGTAGAATTTGTAGACAAAATTTCAGAAAAACTATCGGCGCATTTTGAAGATATCAACCATTATGTTGGGACACTCAGTTAACACACTGGTGTATAAGAAAAACTCAATTATCTATAAAACGAGAAAAATATCAGAAAGTCTACTTACTATATTTAAATTTTAATAGATTTTTTTTCTCTTGGATCAGCACAAAGTATTTTTCTTGATTCCTAGCTGAGATAATGTTAATTTTTTGAGAACATATGAAGAGTAGGGTTACCACACAACAGGCAAAATAAGGATAGCACCAAAGAATATAAAATATTATGACAGTATCTAATATTTATTATATTTTTAATTATAAATATTTAGTATATTACTAATTAAATTTGCCGGAAATCGAGATAAGCCGTTTTTACACTTAAAAACTCACCCCCGGGGAGGGGGGAACCTTCCCGACCTCATATTGCCCATATATTATTTTTCCTTTCATTATTTTTTTCACTTTTTATTATTTTTAAAGGCCCACCCTGGTCTATAATGGGCAGCATTATAGATAAAGCAAAAATATAATAATATATAAATAAAGTAATTATTATTATACAAATTAAATTCACCATATACAGTAACGATAAGTTTTAAATTAAATATACAAGTAAAAGAATACATTCGTTTTAAAATATTCTATTAAGGTCCTGGGCTGAGAAAGGTTTTAAAAATATTTTATTTTATATTAAAGCTTAAAGAAGCTGCGGGATGATGACATAATAAAATATTAAAACTGTAATAAATCCTACATCCAATCCACAATTGAAAACACACGAAAAGCAACTTTACCAACATAGCATACAAGCTATAGCGAGTAATTGCAACTTCATAAACATCAGTTTGTAACAAGAAGCAAGCATATAATATATAGACGGCGCCTACGTACATTATTGTAACTGCAAAATGAAAATTTTTTAAATTACTGTTTTCGAGCCTACACAGGGCTTAACAAATCTGAGTGATAACAATTTACTGGCATAATTCTTCGTTTAGGTATTATCCGACAAGCAGTAGCAAAAATTTGTAAACCATACAATTTTGGAGAAAGCCCAATTTGAAATATCGCAAAAAATATTTAACTGACAGCCCTCAGAGGTAATTGCATCAAGTTTATAATCAGGTGATTGTACACATGAACTAGTCTAAATCCTTTGTGTCGATTGGTCGGCGGCATTCCTTTGAGTTATATTTAATAATATTATTGAATTCATTTATTTGTACTAGAAAGCATGTAATGCTAATGATACATTGATAATGTTTGTTATTTTATACATCGCGTACACAGGCGCAGTTGTGTTGCACGTGCACGAGGCGTACCTGAGCCAGCAGGTGCGCAAGCGGCTCGGTCGCGTCGGCGAGGACAAGCCACAGCGGGCGAACCGCGTCGCGCAGTGAGGCGACCGAACGAGCGGCGCACACGAACGGCGGCCGTAGCACCGCTTCGTGCAGCAGCGCCAGCGCCGGCGTCAGCGCCAGCTCCGACACCGATCGCGCCGCCTCCACCATTAGGTCGCGTACGCTCAGCAGCACGCAGCTGCAACCAAACGTTCAAAGTTATCTTTTTCTCTAATTAATAACGAATGACTCCTGTACGTCTGGATAAGACAGCTACCTCTGCACGCGCAGTATCACCAGGATAGGCAGAGGTAGTAGCAGGCGCGGCACGGCGAGCAGCTCGTCGAGCAGCGCATCGAGCCGGCGGCCGAGCGGGCGCACGCAACGCTCCACGCGCGTCTCGCTTCGTCGCGCGCACACCGCCCCTGCCGCGCCGAACTGATACACCTCTATGCGGTCCGGCCCTGGTCAGCACACAACGGTTAGGATCTGTCGGCGCAGCGGTTTTTATATTGCTGTAACACAATATGTAAAACGCGTTGATAAATATATTTTGTGGAGATACAAATTATTGTTGGAATAATTTTTTAAAGTTTTTCAGTGGAAAGGTTTTTTGAAGGCGGTTCTCTTTTTTTGTAAAAAGAAGGACATTAAAATAATATAGTTTTTATTTTATTTATTTTTTATTTATTTCATACTTTATAGTGATAATTATTTCATTTCATTTCAGATTTTAGAACTAATCACTAGTTTGATAATATTTAGGTTTTCCATTTGTTATACTCTAAAATAATTAAATTAAATTAAATAACGTTTATTTCGGGCGGCATAGGCCCATATTATAACATACATATTATTATTATATACCTAAAAAATACACTTTATCACGTGTTGTCGGCGACGTGATGCGCGCTTCGTTCTGGAGTATCTGACTGGTGGTGGTGGTGCGGTGGTTGCGGGCGGCGGGCTTCGTCTTCTTTCTTCCTTCCACCAGTATGAAGCCCTCCTCGTCGAACCTCCTGCTCTCGTCCTTGCCATGTCGAGAAGGCTCAGCCTTGCGGCTCTCCACAGTCTTTCTTTCTACCCCTTTGTTTTCACCCACTGGGGAGGTGCGGGCCACCGCCGCCAGTCGCAGAAAACTTCTGCTGAGTCGCTTGTTGTCTCGACTGGTATGGGAGTGACGTCACAGACGGCCGAACGAACCTGTGCGCTCGTCCGTTTACTTGATTTAATTATTAATTGCGAGCGAATTACGATTTGTCGTGAAACGAATTTGTTCGTTAAAGTGCAACTATGGTGTGTGAATGTTATCTATTATTTCCGTCTGTTCATTGCATTGATAATCAGCATTTTGTGAAGTGGAATCTATAACTAATCAATTTTAATTGTAATAATTCACTACGCAAGTCACGGATGATAGATTTTGCTTCGTGTGTAATGCGGAACGCGACCGTTCTATAGCGCTCAACGCACGACAGTGATTAGTAACATTCCCTGATAAATATGCTATTCTACGGTGATACATTTCCCTGAAAAATTCTCTATTCAATGGTGATGATAACCCCGTCCAAATAGCATCAGTAGTTTTTTAGTAGAAAATCGTGGTCCCACATACTTACATACATATAAAAATACAGGTCAAACTGAGAACCTCCTTTTTTGTTTGTTTTTGAAGTCGGTTAAAAAAGTCAGCAGTCGCGCGTCATCACTTGATGTTAGTTTGATGAGTTTAATGAGTTCCATGGTTTATCACCGAAGATCTGACCATGAAATGTTGTATGGCAATAACCTTCACTAATAAATGTGCTATTAAATGGTTAATTAATTAAAAAACTTCGTCCAAGTAGTATCAAAAGCAAAAAGTTAAGGCCGATCAAAGCAGCAGTCGCGCGTCACTTGGTGTTAGTTGTTGAAGAGTTCCATCATTTATCTCCGAAGATCTTCACCTGACCTTGAAATGTTTTATGGTAATGACCTTCCTTGATTGGTTAATACTTTTTTTCGTAGTCGCTTAATAAATTTCACAGTACGTAGCAAAATATCTAAATAACATATTTCGACTTATGTCCGGTTCCTATAATCAACGGATCGTCATGGTATAAAAGTTACTATCCGTTTTTCTACAACCGACTACGAGTCGTAAATACTGTTCCACAATTAACTTTCTATACCTGCTATGGACGAACGTCCGTCGGTCATTCAAATACCGAGCCCTCTTCGCTCTTATGCCCGGTTCCTATATTTGAAAAACGATCCGTTCTAGTTACGAATGGCGGAATATTATACGAGGCGTAAGCTTAAATCGTTCCTATAAATATCGTCTCGGTAAGCAACTTACCGTCGGCTTGCTACTAACGGAAGGGAGGGTTACTAGTAACGGACGGTAAGCGTAATGTACGAAGAAGACAGTTTAGGCCGTTCCTATAAATATTTTAAACGTCAGTAGTTTGTCAAGATTACTATTCGTAATGCCATACGGTTACCTGTCAATTTCGGTCGGTTAGTGTCTATTTCACTGTTTTCGCTGCGAGCTGCAAGAAATTTGAAGATATGTTGAGTTCAGACAGTGATAGGTGTACGATAGTACATAAGAGATAAATAAAATTCTGAATACTTTAGTCTGATTATATTCAGGTTTTTACAACTTTAAAATAATTCTATATAAAAGGCCAATTAAAATGTGAGTGTCCACGAGTAGGGTTGTAGGCGTAGTGGTTTTGCGTCGGGTATCGCCGCGAACATTCCCGTGCGTGTGAGTGGGACAAAAAAGCTCCGTCGGGCGCGCTCGTATGGGATCTCGCATATGTGCGGCGCTAACGCGCGAACAATAGGGAAGTGTTCGATATTATCACCACGGACTCCAGTGAGATTGATTAGAAGAAGATAATAGGCGTGATAAAGTATATAAAGAAAGAGTGAATTTCACTATAATGGAGTTTTTACTCTTATTTTAGGTAGGTATGAGGTTATGTTTTCATAGTAAATATTTTGACGGTGTACAAATGCCTCCAACATACTAACCTTCCTCCTGTTACTCTTAAGTGTGGATAAACTTCAAGTAGTAACTGTTCCACGGATTCTTTATCAAGTCGAAATCTCCTTTGAAATTCATACGAATCCAGCATCGCTAAATAATTCATTTATCACGCCTATTATCTTCTTCTGAATCAGTCTCACTGGAGTCCGTAGTGATAATATCGAACACTTCCCTATCACTGTCTGAACTCGACATTTCTTCAATTTTCTTGCAGTTTGCAGCGAAAACAGTGAAATAGACACTAACCGACCGAAATTGACAGGTAACCGTATGGCATTACGAATAGTAATCTTGATAAACTACTGACGTTTAAAATATTTATAGGAACGGCCTAAACTGTCTTCTTCGTACATTACACTTACCGTCCGTTACTAGTAACCCTCCCTTCCGTTAGTAGCAAGCCGACGGTAAGTTGCTTAACGAGACGTTTTTTATAGGAACGGTTTAAGCTTACGCCTAGTATAATATTCAACCATTCGTAACTAGAACGGATCGTTTTTCAAATATAGGAACCTGGCATAAGATGTAGTTTGTGAAGTTAGGCCTTGTAGAGTTAGGGCGTGTAGAGTGTAAGCTCAGAAGCTTAGTTAAAGATGATATATGATAACTTTTTTGAGGGCGAGTCATTTGGTATCGCCTTGGCATCATTTTAATTTTATATGAAAATTAAATTTGGGATTATCATGTCTAAGTATGCCCCGAGTGGTGAATAATCGCTGTGGGGATAGTGCTACTTAATTAATAATATCCTTTTTCCTTTCTTCAAACAACATTTACCATCCATCTCTTTAGTTTGTGTCAGCTGGGTCCAAAATGTTCTGCACCTTTTCTGTTGAATAATAAAAATAATGTATGAAATTACTACCTAGTAGGTTTTACAATCAATAGTAAGTATCATATAAAATATAATCAACTCACCTTCCCGTGGTGTGTGAGGTGCGTAGGCGCACTAGGCGGTGCTGCGGCGCATCCTCCCGCGTCGTCTGCGCCATCCGCAACCACATCGCTAACCAGTTATCATTTATCAAAAACAAAATTGTTTATCAGACTTAGTCAAAAATATTTTTGTTACTTATTGTAAAGTTGTATTAGTGTAAAAGTTAATTTACTTAATGCGATGATGTGCGATACAAGAGTAGAGCGTCGCACAGCCTCGCTCCACGCCGCCCGTTTCGTACGCTCGCGCTGCCACACACTACGACACAAGAATTCATGTAAATTATAAAAGATTATTTGACTAGACTAGAATTTATCATTATTGAAAGGATACAAAAGCATAGGAAGGATTTCGTTCACCTGGGGGTAACACGTCCGAGTTATGGGAACTGCTCGGTAGCCGTGCTCTTGCGGCGGTCGCGGCTCAGGGCTGGAGGCGGCAGGCAGTCGCGCCCCCTGTACACCTCGCACCGCACCTCCATGCTTTTGCACCACCACCTGCACCAGAATCTTTATTAATCACAAAATCGATCCGGTAGAAAATAAGGGATGTCAATTACAAATAAGGCAAGTGATAACGAGTTTGACCTAACCTGTACATACGATGCTGACGTGTCGTTGGCGGACCCCTCCCTCGCAAGTACCGCCTTCCCTGCGTCATGCGGGTCTACTGTAAATAGTGCGTGCGGCGTTAACTTCATAGTATAAGTCAAAGATCCTGCTGGATTACTTACCAGTTACCAGTTACCAGTACCAACAAAAGCAAATCACGCGCATTCAAGTACGCTTTGTGACAACGCGCCTTAATAAAGAATCCTATCGGCTAATAGGTTACTAAATGACGAAATTTAAATAAAGATTTTTCCCATACTCGAGCATTATCAAAATATTTGGTAAAAAAACAGTAGTTTAAAAAAGTAAGAAACTAGATTCAGTTTTACCAAATTAGTACTCACTGAGAAGATAATATTATGTTGGGAACATTGTTATTATCATAACTAGTGTGGGGTTGGTCACATTTCACAAGTTACACTTCGCACGACATCGACCGATACTCTGCGGTGCTCGGGGAGTCTGAGTTCTTTCATATTGGTGACTGTGGGCTGTGGTCGCCGGTGCAACATTGGCGGTGAGCCTTCGAATCAACGATATAAGAAAACTAGATTTCTAATATCTTTGCTTTGAATAGATATTGTGCAATACCTTCCGCGTTCTTGATGTTCTCTGCTCTCATGTCAATGCTAGTGGTAGATCCAATTGTATTCGCTTTCTTCGGCGAAATTGTCATAAACAAAACACAACACAATATTATTATAGAAGATCGATGATGAATCGTAAACTTGCAATATTAAGCTAGTAATTAAACGTAAACAAAACAAATAACTTCAAACGAGACATATTATAATATGCTCAGTCAGAGACGTAAATAATTAAACTTCAATCTTGACAGCTCATAAAGCTTCTACTCTACTACCACTATTGTCGCTTGTCGGCCATCGGCAATAGAGGTGCTTGAGCATCAAAAATTTAATAGTCAATTGACTAAATATCGTCGTTAAAGGGTGACTGGGAGAGTGTTCCTGGCAAATAACTTCTATACCAAATAAGTATACCTACTGCAATATGGTAAATAGTGATAGCACAGAGTAAAATATATATCCCCCAGATATAATTTCCTATAGTATATAGGAATATTATTATTAGATAAGTAATTAGATAAGTAATTAATTTGTATCCGTCTAAATAGATTCTGAAAATACCACATTAGGTATTTGTGATTTTTTTAATTTAGAATGGGTATAGTAACCTATCCTTAAAATATAGACATTATACGCCGTCACGAACTTTTTTTTGTAGACCTTTAGAAGAAAACAATCCCAGCATAATTTGTTTAACTATCTCCAACAGGTTAGGTTAGGAAGCGTTTTCGATAAAAGGCCCCAGACAGCTTGATGTTTTCCGACACCTTCACCACCCGGGAAAAGTGGAAAGTGTGCGTATTGACCCGCCCACGCTAGTTAACACGACAGCTCTAATAGTATTAACGCAGAGTTAAATTTTTTAACTCTAATTTTTCTCCGGCCTTCCCGGTTCCGGATAATGTAGTCCCAGCCCTATCTCTTTAACAAAAAAATATATGAAACATAATATGAAACACCTAAAGTGGCCTTTTCAGACCCACTGATGATGGAATCCATGAGGAATCGAGGGACCTCCTCGAAGTTTATATGGACACATAATTATGGTGATTTTTTACAAGGTATACCCAGGATTCAAAAGTACTAAACAGAACTCCTGACTTAGAGATTGTAACGTAGATACATAGAAAATTTATCTACTTACGTTACATATACATTTAGATTTAGATACATTTCCTCTCCGTAAAATCAATTATTTCGGCGCTACTTGCGTCATATATGTTTTAGTCACTTAGCTTAATTATATATAATATTAGTCATTTAGAGGCTTTAGCGCCATCTATCGGCGCACGCCCTTACTAAAACGGCGTTAGCCTTGCTTTAATATTTGGTTCATAAATCGATTATACTTCAGTCTTAAATAAAAAAAAATCAATCGACTTTCAAAGTCAAAGTCACCGACTTCAAAAGATTGAAGATTGAGTAACGAAATAGCTAAAATATCAGTCAAATTTAAGAGAGACAGAGAGATATATGTATATGAAACATCTAGTAGCTTTTTTTTTCTTTTTATTTAAGACAAGTAAAATCGATTTATGTTATTTATATACTCCCTCGTATGTGTCCTGTGAATACTGTTTCACAGACAGACAGACAAAGCCAAATTTTCAAAGTCAAATTTTTTTATTAAAAAAAGACATTTTTATACACTTTCGGAACGTCGATCTACATGATGCCTACCACCGGTTCGGGAACTAGCCCGGCGAGAAGAACCGGCGTAAAAAATTCGCGCGGGGCCATCTTTTATCAAAAATATAGAAAATTGTTATTTTAAAAATATAAAAAGGCATATAATATAACAATGTTATGACTAAAACTACATAACAAGAGTAAAATAATATATTTAATTTAGAAGTAGCAGAGGGTCACTTCATTCCCAAGGTGTGCTATCATTCATAAAATCATTAACTTTATAATAGGCTTTAGCACACAAACGTTCATTAACTACTTTTTTAAATTTATTGATTGAAAAATTTTGAACGCTTTCTGTGATCTTATTGTATAGGCGTACACTGGCCTTTAAACGAATTCTTTACTTTACTAAGTCTAGTCACTGGTGGTACATCAAGCTTATGCTTATTTCGGGTATAGATATTTACCGGTATAGGCAGCCAGCCAGCCAAAAAAACTGCCTGCCTGCCTGCCTTAGGCAGGCAGACAGTTTTTTTTTCCACAGACCGAGGTGGTCCGTGCCCTTGGTTATTTTACAATATTTATTTTTTCTTTTATTTAAACATAATATGCGTCAATTTCTTTTAAAACAATATATTTGTTAATTTTGCCCTGAAGGGGCCTGTACCCTGAAGGGGTTTACTTTTCTTGGCCACCGGATGGTGGCTGATGTCGTCTTTTTGAGTTGATGTCATCTTCTTGCCTGGGATGCCATCAGGCTTGATCTTCCGGGGTGGTGTCATCTTCTTCTTGGACCATCATGGGTTTAAGGCCGAGACATTTAGCCTCTGTTTTTGGTTGCCTTTGGATGTTGTAATCCATGATGGTCTAGGTGGCACTCTTTTTGGTTACCGCCGGTTGTGATTGTTGTTTTTGTAAATCCGTGATGGTGTCCTTTTGTGCCCTCATGGAATAATGGCCGAGACTATTTTGCTGGTGGTAGTTTGGTCTCTGTTTATGATGCCATTTGCATGTTGTATTCCATGATGGTCTTTGGGGGCACTTTTAGTAGTTCTCTCATTAAGGCGCCCAGCGCGTCATCACTGTCGTCTGTTAAGTAGATGCATTCCTTCGTGTGACGCGTCAGGGCGACCACCGCGTGTGAGGCGCTGTCGTGCAGTTGTATTTTCCTCTTCTATTGTTTTACGATGTCTACTCTTTCGTAACACAATCCCTGTGCCTCGTGTATTGTGAGGATTTTGGAACCTTCGCCCTTCCCATACCCTAGGTCTGTTAGGGTTTTCTTCTCTGCTTGGGTGAAGGTGAGAAGTAGAGTATTGGGTTGATTTTTAGGGATCTCCGCCCCTGTCCTGGGTTTTATTGACAGGGATTTTATGATGGTACTTGAGGAGTAGATGCCTGCGTGGATGTGTTTTAGCGCGTAAGCGACGTCTTCCGGGCATTTATGTGTACAGAATAGTTCTTGATTTACATCTATGAGGTGATTAGGGCTATTATTAGGTTATAATAGAGGATGAATAGATTTTCTCTATCTATGTAGGGCAGCTGGTTTATATCCCCTATGAGGAGCAGGTCTTTGGCCCCGACTATACGCATGATCATTACAATGGAACCGAAGTGATTCATTAGTGCCTCGTCCGCGAGGAGCCTGGTGCATTTTAGGATTTCGAATCCCTTCCGTCCATTTGCAAGAATCGACGCCATGGTGCGTACTCTCTTCTTTGCCTCATGTCCTGCTCTCTTAGTTATCCTCTCTATTAGATCTTTCTTCGACTCTATTGTTGTAGTTACAACTACATCTTCTGCTTCGTTGAAGATGTTGATTATCCACGTCGTTTTCCCACATCCCGGAACGCCATTTACCCAGTTTATTTCCGGGATTTCCCAGTAGTCAATGGGATCTGCTTCGGACAAGATTTTGGATGTTTCTAATATCTTGTCCTCCAACCATATTTCAGTCCCTTTAGTGATTACGGTTAGGTTAGGTTAGGTTAGATTACCCCCGGGGGAGCTTTAAGCTCCATAGGTGGAGGGTGTATGTACCGACGGATTTTAGAGTTCATGCGCATTTGCCAGAAAAATTTTTGGAGATATCGTTTATCGCGAGATTCCCACGGGTTCTCGAGATATTCGAATTTGAAAGTGTTTTCGACTTCTATACGATTTTGTATAGAAGCGTTGGGTAAGTCATCGACGTAAAGCGATACTGGTACCCACGGGGGGGAGGGGACATCTGTATAATAGTATTTGTTTTGTTCCTTTGTTTGGGTGTATTTTTATTTTGTTCTGGTGTTGGGAATTAGTTTTAGAATTTTTCTTAAGTTAGGTTTTGTGTTCGGGCCATCTGCCTGGACATCTGTTTGAAGTCGCACTTTATACCAGGGGTGTGCCCTGGGGCATCCCCAATTTTACTTTTGGCATCATGCCAAACAGGGTTGAAAGAGTAGAGGGGGGGTGAGTGAAACTTAAGGGTAGTAGAAGGGAAGTAGGTCTTCTCGATGGGGCTTGAGGCTCGAATTCGGGGATGTCTCGAGTGGTCGTCGATATGCTCGAGCTGGGATTACCTTTGAGGAAGTACTTGGCGACTGGTCGATGCAGTCGAACCCGGAATCGGAGGCCCCCGGAAGGGGTAAGTGTCTTTTCTCGGAGGTTTCCGGTTCAGACACTGAGGACGTTGCTGCTAAGGATGGGCGGACGAATACCTCCAAGCGTGGGAGGGCCCGTGGATCTGAGTCCAGACAATCCAGTGCCCGCCAAGCACTGAGGGATCGGACGGAGGAGGCTCGCGAAGCGGAATTTACTGTCGCTTTGGAGAAGAGGGCGTATTTGAAGACAGCCGCGGAGTCAAATGATCAGGAGATCCCGCCTGGCCCTCTTGACCTGGACGTTGATAGGCTGGGGGCGAGGGAGCTGATGAAAGCGGCCGAGGCCAACTTGCAGGAGATTCTTGGTCTTGCTGGCAGATCCATAAATTTGAAAGAGGGGTATGCGAGCAAGATCAGGCGGGCGACGGGTACTGTCAAGACGATTCTCGAAACCTTGATGGCGCGCATCGAGGCGGAACAGACACGCCGCCTCCGCGCCGATAATGGGCGACTGAAGCGAGAGGTGGAAAACCTCCGGGAAGAGGTGTGCGCCTATAGGCGAGATTTGGAAGAGGCGAAGAAGGCGGCGACTAAAAAGTCGGCCTCATCGTCGCCGAGTCCAATGTCCAGCGAACAGCTGGGCATACTTGAAAACAGTATCGCCAGGTTGGTCGGCAATCTGGTAGATGGCCGCCTGGCGGTTTTAGAGGATCGACTTCCGCCTCCTCGTATCGTCCGCCCGCCGGTGGTCGGCGACAGAAAGAGGGCCACCCGCGGATCCCGGGTTGCTGCTGCTGAGCAGGAAGCCCCATTGAGTCGGGAAGGGTCGCCGGTGTTGGGAGTGCCACGGGGTCAAGTGCGCCTGGTTCCAAGAACGGCTTCGGATGCGGTTCAGGAAAGCCGCAAGGAGTTTCCGGTGCTGCCGGTTCGTCCTGCGGTGCGGACGGCGTCTGCACCTGGGGCGTCTAAAAGCAAGAGGGAAAGGGCAAATGGGAGGGGAATGGACCAATTTTGGTCCCTCCACTTCTAAAGCGTCCAAGACGCCTCATGGTGAGAGACATTCGCCTGCGGTGGTGGTGCCTGCATCCACGACGGCACTCGCACCTGTTTTTTTGGCGCCATCGGATGCCTGGACAGAGGTCGTGAGGCGAAAGGCGCCGACGAAGAAGTTGCAGAGAACAACGGTGCCCACTGCGCCTAAGCAGAAAAAGGGAGCCAAGCTAGTGCTCCCTAACTCCTCCACCGTAATCGTCAAGTTACGGTCGGAAGCAGCACAGCAGGGCGAGACTTACGGCTCTGTTTTAACGAGGGCTCTATAGAGCCTTAATGTCGAAGAGCTCGGTATTGGACCCCGCAGAGTGCGCATGGCGGCGACCGGGTGCCGCCTTATAGAGGTGCCAGGGTGGAATAGCGCCGAAAAAGCGGATGCCCTGGCACAAAGAATGGGGGAGCTGCTAAGCGGGGTGGCTGATGTGATTAGGCCCGTCAAAACCACGTGTTTCCGCCTGACTGGCCTCCATGAAACGGCGACTTTGGACCGAGTTACGTCGGCGGTCGCTGCAGAAGGGGGATGTGCAGCGGAGCAAGTGTAAGTAAGATGATGATGATGATGATGTAAGATATATATATATATCTATGATAATCAACTTACATCATGATCCGGTGGGCAGCAGGCCAGAAGCCTCCGCGCCAGGATCGCGTGCAGTTGCCTCAGCGGTATCGACGCGATCGAGATCGGTCGATAGTCACCCGGGCACCCAGGCGAATCCATTTTCGGCACGAAGATCGTCCGACATTGCTGCAGTGGCTCCGATATCTCACCTGTGTTCAACCAACAGTTGAATATTTCCGCCTTCCGGTCTGCAGAAATTTTCCCCCACTTTTCGGCCCGAATACTATCCGGTCCTGGAGCGGTTCCGGGGTCTAACCGCGTGTCCCTCACTTCCTCTATCGTGATGGGATCCCACAGATGTGACCGTTCCGCTATACCCCCGTACTGCCCTTTCTGCCTTGCAGCTTCCAGGACTTCCGGTGTGGGTCCTTGGGCACCGGACACAGCTTCGAATATCGGTCGCCAGTAGGCTTCCAAGTCATCTAGGCTATGCTCGACTACCCTGCATTGTCCATCTATCACTTCTGCGGCTGCGCGCCCTCGGTTCTTTTTGTAGAGTTCCTGCACCCTTGCGTACTCTACTCTTCTTAGTATCCGTTTGGATACCTTGGCACTACGTGCCCTTTCGTCACATCCGGTTTTGAGAAGCCACCTCGCAGCTTTCGCGGATAACCCGAAGCGCAACTTCCTCTGGTCGGCCCTCGCAGGTAGTTCCGACATAGTCTCCGCCATGCCCGGGGGAACCGCTACGACTGAGCCATGGATTCACCGACGTCGCCCAGTAAATCCGCAGGCTGCGCTGCCACGTCGTCAGGTTGTGTCAAACCCCCGGCCACAAGCATCTCAGGGATCGATGAAGCCTCTGGCACATTCGTCCGATACCATTGTACCAGACTCCTGTACTTTTGGCTCCGCCTCTGCCTTTTGATTCTTCCCGGACGTGAAGGCTCGTTCCAAGGCAACTTGGATAGAGCCTGACTATGAAACATCGCAGCTGCTTACCGGTCATGGCTGTTTCAGAGGGAGGCTTCACAAATTGAATCTTTCCGACGTGGGGTCATGCTACTGTGGCGAAGCCGCAGAGGAAGACGTACACCACGCTATCTGGGAGTGCCCTCTGTACGGGGAGGCACGTAGGGAGCTCTGGGATGGGATCGAAGTCTTCGGAGAGGGTCCGGCCTACTACTGCAACCTCGTTTCCTCGGCGGCGAACTTCGGACGGCTACGGGAATACGCGCGACTATGGCACAGGATAAGAAGTGGACTGGAACGCCAAGAGAGGGCAATTGGAGGCGAATAAGGAAGAACCAGTACGCGCTATCGGAAGACATCGAAATCGTATCTGTGTTGTCCGCCCCTGAAAGGGGAGAAGGACAAATTAGGGACAAATAGAAAGAGATTAAAGAACTTGTAGGGAATAAGAATTGCGCACCTGAAGGGAAGGACCCAGGACAGTAGGGCGCGCATTCCCATGTTTCGGCCCGTATAACCAAGACGGTTGATAGGGCCATGGGTTGGTGGAGGGATTTGCCCTTTGATTGCCTCCAACGTTCTATTAAGATGGGGCAGCCTTGCGACCAAGTCTACGTTCGTACACTTTCCCTTTTCCGCAACTAGCTGCGCCTTTGGTACTAGCCAGCAGTACCAGTTCCTCGTCTCTCCAACGCCGCTTCACCATGTTAGGAGCAGCTTCCATGTTGGCTAAGACCGGGTGGGCCCTTCTTTTGTGGACTCCCAACCCAGTCTTTGTCGTGAAGGTGCGTGCACAGACCAAACACGCCCAACCCGGGCGGCGACGGCGACCCGACGATTCAGGTCTCAGATCCCTGAACCGGGCTCCTGTGGGAGACCCGGTAGACTGTTTCCATTATTCATTTCAAAAGAAAGGATTATAATTTGGGCAGGAACGGGGTGCTAACCCGAACCCCTCCCATTCGGCCTGTGTTTTGCAATGGCCTTAAACAAACTAAAACACATGGGCTTGGCCAGCGAGCCGAAGCAAGCCAACCTTGCGAGGCTGATGACTCCAGTGGAGCCATCCCCTTTTATACATATAATTCCGTCCGTAGAGTGCCAGTCACTCGTCCCACCAACCAACCGTACCCGCTGGGCGGGCAAGCAACTGGCATTCCACTCCCACAACACTCCGACGGAATGGTGCGCAAATCATCTATTTTTCTCCGTAGCCTGGACCTTCTTGGGTCAATGCAATGCGGCAGGGAATTATTTGTTGTTTACGTACGGCATCCCCAGCAGGGTAGACCCAGACCTTTTCAGATCATGGCCCGCCCCTTTGAAGATGGGTGATGGGATCACCAGACCCGACGCCAGAGAGTTTTATAAGAGAGTCATAGTTACTCCCGCCGTTTACCCGCGCTTGCTTGAATTTCTTCACGTTGACATTCAGAGCACTGGGCAGAAATCTCATTGCGTCAACACCCGCGAGGGCCATCGCAATGCTTTGTTTTAATTAGACAGTCGGATTCCCCTTGTCCGTACCAGTTCTGAGCCGACCATTGAACGGCGGTCGTAAAGAACCGTGCCGATCGAGCGCGAGACTCTCACGACACGGCTTTACGGCTAGGAAGATCCGCGGAAGGCCGGAACGCGGGTCCGGATTCCGCCCACGCGCCCCGAAAGACGCACGAGCATCGACCAGGCCCGGCACCGGCCGCATCCGCTTCCCGTCCAAACCCGACACGCCCCGGTCCTCAGAGCCAATCCTTATTCCGAAGTTACGGGTCCAATTTGCCGACTTCCTTTACCTACATTATTCTATTGATTAGAGGCTCTTCACCTTGGAGATCTGCTGCGGATATGGGTAAGAACCGGCGCGACATCTCCACGTACATCCCTCACCTGAATTTTCAAGGTCCGCAGAGAGTATCCGGACACCGCCGCAAATACGATGCTCTTCGCGTTCCGAACCATATCTCCCTTCTATAGGATTCCATGGAACTCGAACGCTCAGGCATATCACACAGCACATATCATTAATATCATTCATATCATAATGTGATGATGTATGGTGTGATGATGGTGATGATGATGACGATTATTGTAATTGACATAGTGGTATATGAATGCAGTTCTTTAAACAACGCACAAATCCTCAAACATGTATCTATAAGGACTCAGGAGTTCTGTTCAGTACTTTTGGATCCAAGGTATACCTTGGTGCAAAATCTTACTTTTTGGCAGCATATGCTTGGATTTCTTCAGAAAAATTCGAAATCGCCATATGTGTCCATATAAATTTCGAGGAGTTCCCTCGATTCCTCATATCATCCCATCATCAGGTCAGGATCACTTTGATGTCAAAAGGACTAATTTGGGATTATACCCCTTACATAAAAAAATAACAATTTTAAAATCGGTCCACAGACGGCGGAGTAATCGTTGAACATACAATATATATATAATTATATACAATTATACAACCGAACGTATAACCGCCTTCTTTTTTGGAAGAAGTTAGAAATACAAACAGCCTGTATAATCAATAACTGATAGTTCAACAGCTGATATAATACTATAAAACAACTCTTTGTTGCTTTTATGCACAATATCCTTTAAACCCAATTATACAATAATAATTATTATTATTGTTTCTAAATATATCACTAATGTTATATGAAAATTATGAGAATGTTGTGCCGGTATGTAGCCGAACCGAACAATATACATTATATTGTTCGGTAAATTTTTAATTCGGATACAACTACCTCCTGTATAAGAATGGCAGAGGTCAAGTAGCATAACCAATAAGAAAGGAAAATCTAAGACATAAAGCATAATACGTACATAAAACAAAGTTATCCTCTGATTTTTAATCTTAGTCGGTAAAATAACTGGCGAACTTATTTTAAACTCTGCCTCCATAGCACAGAGTAAAACATATGTGTCTATAGTCTATACTCTGCTTCGGTCCAATTATGTCTGTGTAAACAAAAAGACAATACTAGACTATATATGCTACCAATTTAAGTGCCACTTATTTACCGCGACACGTTAATTAATTCGAATTTCAGATTTTATTTACAAAAATATTAAATTTGATTTGAACAAAATTTACTAGTTTAAACATAAAACTTACCAAGTGTAACTTATAAGATACCTAAATATTAAAATAAGTAGCCAATACCGATTGAATTTATGTCTAGACAAGCTGATGTCAGCCAAAAACTTGTTTCGCTACTTGTCAGTAAGTAACTATTTTTTACAAAGTTAAGCTATGAAAAACTGAAAAAAAATGTACCTACAGTCTATTTACATGTTTGTAGTTTTTATTAGGGTTCTAGATAGCAAGGAACCCTCATAGTGTTGCTCTGTCCGTCCGTCTGTCTATTTTCTGTAAATATGAATATGAATTGATGAAATTTAGTTCACTTTTCATATTGCCTATTGCTATTGACTTCACTTTTGGCAACATAAAATAATAAAAAATATATATATTTTAGGAGTGGCTTCCCGTATCCCCATACATGTGAACTGTGAAGTGGTGATGATTTTTTTTCTCATTCTACCCTATCGTGCATCGGGGTATCTACGAAAAGGTATTTTAAAATAAAGACGGGTTTTTACTTTAGTCATACAAGACTTTTTTATAAAGTGAATCATTTTCGAGTAATCAGCCGCTGAAGTGGTTCGCCAGGTTGGTCCCGCCTGGCATTTCTGGCATTGGCATTGGCATTTCTCCTCACTACAGGAGGTAGAAATTTGTAACTTTCCATGCTGATTGATCATGCTAAATACTCTTTATTTTGAGCAAAATCGGACAATACATCCTCTATACAACTTTATAGTATTCTGAAAAAACCTGCTCTCGGTTACCGTAACATTTTTTTCATTTTGGGTTAAGTTTACTTTATTTACCTATTTATTTTTAAATACTTAGGTGCCATATACGGCCTGGTTTACCTTCAGTTCGGCCTGAACGAATACAAAATCGTATCCTCTATGTGCAATTTCGAGATCGCACCAGTCGGCCGGATGGACTGAAGCGATTCGTTGCGAAACTACTAAACTAGAGTCGATTTCAACTGTGTATCGTGTACAAGCGTAGTGAGAGTCACAATTAATAAACATGACCGTAGCTCGCGGCAAACCAGAACGAACTGTGCTATTCTTCCGTGTATGTGCTCGAATCCGTTCAAGCCGAATTGAGGTCAGCTCTAACTGAAACCATCGGCCTCTCGTCTAGAATTGCGTTTAAATGAGTATATTTTTGTGAAATGCATAATAACTTTCTTATGAAATAACTGGTTAAAATAAAAACAACTCTCTTGTATACCTAATATTTTATTTCTCTTTTATATTACGTTTTTAAATAATTGAGTATAATTATTATTTTTAAGTGTCTGGCAAAGAAATTTAAACCTGAAAAATGGCGTCAAGCTTAACTAATCTAAGTGTAACAATAACCATAATAATAATGTTCGTTAGAAAATTCGTATGAAAGAATTTGAATAACCTGATATGTGTTACGTGATAATTTATTAGTACTTACACGATCAATAAAATGTGAAATGTTGTCAAAGTTTGTTTGAGAGTTTGCAAATAACCTAAATAAAATAAAGATTAAACTTTAGTTTGCCAAACTCACAATAAAATATTTCATTCTATGTAATACATACATAAAGGTACCTACTGTATTTTTCCATTTTTTTAAACAAGATACCTAAAGCCAAACAACTTTTTTTTGTAAAAATAACTAAAGTATGTACCTACTGTATTTTTCCATTTTTTTTTACAAGATACCTAAAGCCAAACAACTTTTTTTGTAAAAATAACTTAGGTATGTTCTCTGTTTGATCATTTTTATTCTTTTCGATTAATTTTTTTTTCATTCAGCTCTCATGTCTGTACTTTACCCTAAATCTATTGCCCAGAATGTACAGAAATCGGATAATAACTTTTGAAATAATTTAAAGAAAACCATAGACGTGTATATTACAGACGACATGCCAATGTCGATGCAAAAACTGTCCCAACTTCTGGTTATTTACCCCACTTCTGGGGTTGTTTGGGGCCATTTTTACATTTGAGGTATGGTGAAATCAAGATGGCTGACATATTTTGAGGTATGGTGAAATGAAGATAGCGTAACTTTTTCTTGTGTCAAGATTTTTTCTGCCAAATGTACGTCATAAGCCTATCTTTAGTTTTGAAATCTTTGAGGAAAACCTATTACGCGATGATAGCCATGGCTATAGGCTCTTGGTTATGTTATTTAAATTGGTTATCTATATCGCACAATTTAGCTATCGTCTCGCACAGTAGCAACAACTCCTCAGTCCTCACAGATGGGATTTGCAGTACCTCGGTCCTGTCGCTATGATGGTGTGGAGAACATTCTTGTTGTCCCTGAAATAGAGGAAGCTTCTCAGAGGCTTTACCGTCACTCTCATGAGAGTTTTTCTGTGGTGGCTATAGAAAAAACAGCACTGTAAATGGAACTCTGCGCAAAAATCATAAAGCTGAAAATCAAAAACACGAGTGTCATCTTGTCAAATTTGACAACTCTACACTTGTGAGAATTCAATTTACAGTGCTGTTTTTTCTATCGCTACCACAAAAATACTCTCGTGGGAACGTAGGCTTGGTTTATTTCTTAAAAAAATGCTGCAAACTTGTTCTATGAACACAGCTAGTATTCGAACCACATAATTGTTTGCGCTGAGATTTGGCAACCGCGTAGTTATTTATGGACTTGAAAGGGAATAAAACTGGCATGCCTGTAACTAGATTTAAATAAACAAAAGCTTAGTAAGCCTTTAAAAGATGTAGCTTGCCTACACTGTGCTTTGGTACCAAGCTTTATTAAAATAACCTATTTTTATTAGATATTTTTAGTCTATGTACCTAATTTTAGCCAAAAACTAACATTTGAAAAATAAACTTACTATTTTTATTGTTTAATTTAATATTTTATTTTTTAGCACATAATTATTATTTTTTTTAATATTTAATGGGAAGATTATTTATTTATTATTCAATCAAAAATCGAGATTCATAATACATACCCTGAAATATTTTTCAAATAAACTGTCCCAACTTAAATTAGTGTAGATGCAGAGTATATAAGTGAAAATAAACAATGCGTAACTTAAAAAAACTTTATTAAAATAATGTACATTATATAAAATTCATTTACAATAAGGCAACGTCAGGAGTTTTTGAGAGAAACAAAAAATAATTTAGCAAAAATGTCGAGCGTCAGCCATAACAGCTCGAGATTTTTACATTTGGTCCACGAAATTTTGAAAAAATTGATTATTGGGCAATAATATCTATCAATTTTCCCAAACAAACCTAAAATAAGGCAGTAATAACTTAAATTTTAGTGCTTATAACAACATAACATCTCAAAGTCAGTTTTCCAAAAATTTTACCAAATTGGTACATCAAAAAATTAATTACCAAAAAATATCAAAAATTAAAATTTATCAAAAAATAATCAAATTTGTATTTAATTAACTAAAACTAAAAAACTAAAACTTATTTGTCATAAGGCTGTATAAATAAAACCTTTTCTTACGTACAGCTTTAAAGCCAATTTTATAGGTTACCTAATTTAGTTCTGACAGTAAAAACCCACTAAAAACCCACAAAAATCCCACTCCAAAAATCAAGTCCAATCATCATCAACCAATCAAGTGATGTATCAAAAACACACTTCTAAAATGAGCCTTTAAAAGTTACCTATAAAACTGACTACAAAATGGCGCCTCACTTTGAGTGGACGACGTTGAAGAACTCCTCCCTGGTCTTGGGGTCGTCGCGGAAGACGCCCAGCGTCGCGGACGTAACTGTCTTACTGTTGATTTTCTGGACGCCACGCATCACCATGCACATATGCCTGTGGATGTAGAGAACTTTACAAATTGTCAAAATATCTTGGATATTTTGGTTGGATGGATTGGGGTTGGATAGATTGGGGTTTTAAAAAACAGAATAATTAGTGCTAAAGATCTAAACATCTACCTCCATTCCGTTTATCATAGTTCTGTACATCATTAATTAAAACTCGATGTATTACTTTTCTATTTATTTTATGGTTACTATTTTGTGCGTTCTCGTTGATTCGATTTTATGTATCCTCGTTTTTCGTAAGTTTTGTACTTACATCAGAAAAAAACAATGGGATCACTTCGTTGTATGTCTGCCTATATGCCTTTTTGTTTCTCTACTTCAATACATGTATCTGCCTGCCAATGCCTGTCTGTCTGCATATCTATATATGTATTAGTATATATGCCCACGTATCTAACTACACAATTCTACTTACCTCCCTCATTAATAACGCTACACCATTCGGTCTGCGTAATGTCTGTTTGTCTCTATGCTTATGTGTATATCTATCTACTAGCCATCCTGTATGTTCGTGTTAATCTATCTATCTTTGTATCTGTTATTCATAAATTTTACTTACACTCCCTCAATAACAACAGCCACACCAGCCGGTCTGACCGCCTGAGTGACCGCTACCGCGATCTGTTTGGTCAAACGCTCCTGCACTTGAAGCCTTCGGGAGTAGATCTCAACGATTCTGGAAAATTGAAAAAAAAAACTAAATGTATATAAGACCATATATTTACAAAAAACCTTGACCAGAGATGAGATACGATTTTTGGAAGCATTGAGATTTGTAGATCAAGAATAAGAAAAACGGCCAGATTCATTGGAAACTGAGATAAATAATAGGATAGGACAACAATTTACTATGTCTTGCCAATGTAACGCTTGAATTTTAAAGAGTTACATTGGCACATTTCTGAAGAAGGCATCTTATTTGTAAATCCAAGATATTTATGTACTTAAGTTTCTTAAACTATTGCATATCACTCAGTCCCATAGACCCACATTATATTATTATAGACAAGGTATGTCGAGGTAAAAAGGTACTTTTGGGCTTGTTTGGGACAGTCAAGGTTTGACCTTTGTAATCATGACATTAATTACTTTCTGCAGTTTAACCAGTGAAAAAATATACTGAAATCGAGATGATGTAACTTTTTCTTACATGAATATTTTTCCTATCAAATGTACGTCAAAGCCCATACTTAATTTTGATTAAATCAAAGCTGAGGCCCATTATAATATCCTCTTAAATACCGCGTTATAGTCGTTACAGGCTGCAGTTGTAGGAATTGGTGGTTGGACAATGCCTATAAGTAATCCTGTAAATGGCCAAAATCTTCAATTACCTGGCCAACTTGCTCAGCCCCAGTATCTTGCCTTGCGGCAGGTATCCAATAGACACTTTGCCGTAGAACGGCACCAGATGATGCTCGCACATGGAGAACATCTCGATGTCCTTCACCACGACCATGTCGTCTGTGTCTTCGTCGAAGATGGCGTTGTTTAGTACCCCTGCAATAAAAAAAAAACGTTTTTAAGCTATAAAGGAAAAATACTTTTTTGGGGAAGGACTAAAATTACACAAGTCTTAATATTAACTTGATTTTACGTCAGACATGCTGTTGGATCGAGAATCATTGGATACCAGTGGGGTTAGCAGGAACAATTGGCAACTACGTTATCAAAAGACAACTGTAGAACATATTGATTTCTTAGGTTTACGCGAATATTGTTCATTGTTTCAAACTACCCGAAGATTCTTCAATTATTATTTGTGTTCCGATCCACGCAAAACATACTAACAGTATCTTGAAGCCGCGGTGATTTTAAATTACATTTTATTTTGTTAATTATTGGATCCCAACTAGATGGCAGTACCCAGCCATCTTCTCGGTTAAAATTAGGGTACTTTTTAATTTCTATAGCCTCGCGTATCATTCTTGGGCGATAACGGTGTTCCTTTGCCAGTACTTGTGGCTTATCAAATCTTATGTAATGGCAAGGTTGATCCAGTGTGTGTTCGCAAATTGCAGATTTATTGTTGCGACGGTGTTTAACATCTGCGATGTGTGGATCGGAACACAAATAATAATTGAAGAATCTTCGGGTAGTTTGAATAACTTCAACAAATAGGACAATTGACACCTCAGTCCTCCCGTGACCACGGCTGCTGGAAAGTAGCCGAAACGTCGGGAAAAAGAAAAGTGCACCGCGACACAATCCGTAAGTGTTTAAAACAACAACTGTAGAACATTCTTTTAGTGCGGTGCCCATACACTTGACGTACGATAACGTTACGAATAGGTACTTGTCAATTATTTCTGCTTGAACTACTGATAGAAAGCAAACAAACATGTGAGAAAGGAATACGCTCAAAAGTATTGAATTGTCATATTTTCAGAAATCTCCAAGTAGCTCTTAAATTGAGATGATAATGATGGTAAATAAATAGCTACTATATAATTGTTATAGACGTCAACCTATTCTAAAGTGGGTGAAATTCTATATTTTAGACAGCTCAGACAAAGATATAGTGCATTAGATATATACTGTAATCTTTTCATCTTCTATCTTGCTAGCTTTTGCTGGTTATTTTTACAAAGCAAATAATAATTATATTTTCGGTCGCGTACAATAAAATCTATTTTATTCTACGTGCGACATTTTCATTAAAATTTAATTCATATTATATCTTTACATATCAGATATAATAGATTCAGGCATTACTTAGCGGAAATCTATAATATTAAATTTCTTTAATATTATATGTAGCAATATCCCGTGAAAAAATACCCAAAACCTGCAACCAAATGTGTGAGTGCACTCATAAGAAGTGTGGGAATGGAGGGAGGTGTTTTACGCATGCTTATGCATTTCCGCAAAGTAACGCCTGATTCTATTAAATATTTCAATTTAAGTTTCGTATTTATCCTCCAGCCTATAAGCTATCAGTGTATCAAATCTCCTTCAATTAATTCCAGTTGTTTTTGATTTAATAATGGTGTAACGAATTTGATTTTATTTAAACTATTCGTATATATTTACTAATTAGGTACTGTACCTAAACAGTAAATATATATACAATCATAAAATCTTACCCATATAAAATCTACATAATTCCTTACAATTTCTCCCTTAAACAAATATCCTGTATGTTAAATACAAATATTCATCCTTTATCTTATGGCAATAGATCGCCTTACCTTCTAAGCTCTGGTCATAACCCTTTGTGAAGAAAAGCATCGCTTTGGCAGCTCTCTCTGGTGTCTTCAGCAGACCTTGTCTATCTGGATCCTCTCCCAGACCTGAAAAAGCATGAAATAGATTTTGCGGCTGTTTTTGGATAATTATGTTCTGATCGGTGATCTCTCTAAAGCCTTCTATTGCGTAATTGACCATCAAACTTAAGAAACTTGGTTTTTATTGATACGTGGCCTAAGCTTTAGATATCTAAAAGTCTTACTCGTCCAATAGAATACAATGTGTAGGCATTGAAGACGCTATAGCATCAAGGTCAAATTTGCGTTCCTCAGGGCTCTGTTGGTGGTTGGTGGTTATATACTTGGTCCATTTTATTTTCAAATCTATACAAAGTGTATTTTTGTTCTAATGACATTAGGCCTGAATATTACTTAAGTAATTTGATAGTATGCATAAATAAAATTTTAATAACCGAAAAATAACTTGATTAACATTTCCTGACAACAATCCTGTAATAATTTATTACAAAATATACAAAATATTTAGTCGTCTAGACTTTAGATCAATTACAACTATTTTAAGGTCGGCTACACACTTCGTCTAGTTTGTCGGTCATAGACCATAAAATTATCACCTGTGAGCAGCAGTCTGTAGGAGTCGGCCATGTCTGGTAGAAGTGCCTCGCGGGTCGGCGGCCTGTGCTCCATGACATGGTGGAAGCTGCAGTTCTCGTGACCTGTAACGTCATCATGGTATTAGAGTTCTTTTACAAAATAATAATGCGCCCTAATTATAGTTTTTCTATATTACTGGTCAGGCCTTAGTAGTGAAATGGTCGTTTAGCAGTTTCTTACACAGTAGTACACGTTTGTTATTTAAATTTGCTCTCAAAATGGAAACCAATTTTGTATATGGAAGGAGAGTGACACTTGATCCTTATGGGAGACTAGGTACCTACACTCAGTTTACACAGCCAATATCTAGTTTGGCTTTTTTTTAAATGGCGGATGATGAATTCTAAAATTGTTCAAATAGATAATATATATTATCGCCTATAGTATCATCACGACATAGGGATTTTCTGATGTAACATTTTCTAAAGTTACGAGTTCTGAATACAGTTATTTATTAAAATTATACGAAAATATTGTGAAATATTAATATTTACCTTTATGTGCATTCATATAATAAAATATATTATGCTAATTATTATAATTTTGTTATGGTAGAAAGTGATAAAAAAAGATAAAAATCCTTCCGGTTTCAATTTTATTTGCCGCAGGGGTTAAACCCGCATGGTAAAAGGAGGTTTGCACCTTGACAATCTGAAGTTGTGGACAATTTTATTTAGAATTTTAGTTGCTAATTAGTAGAGTGATTTTTTTACGATATGATTTCCGTAGTTACATATATTCTTAATAATATAGGGTTCTGGTCAACGTATCAAAATAATTTATTCGTATTTTTGTTAAAGTTGTCGTTACTGGTGTTATTACGAGCGACCCGCCCCGGCTTCGCACGAGGGCAGTGTATTATACATAATTTTAAGGGAAGCGACATAATTTTATATTATGTAAAGATTATTACGAATTACATTTGTAAATACGGAAGGATAATAGTTCAAACATGATAAGAAATGATTTACTTAACAGGTTAAGAAGCCTAATGCCTTCAGGTCCGGTTTCACAATCTACCTACTGATAAGTGTCAGATAGCTTATTTAGATATTTTGTCTCTGTCGCTCGATATATAGTAAGCAGCGGCAAAACTACCTAATAAGCTATCCGACACTTACTAGGCGATTTCGAAACAGGCCCTTAATATAATACGGGCTAAATGGGAAATATTTTTATGGTGTTATGATTAATCACATACGATTGAATTGAAACCCTAAACAATATGTATTTTATCGCATTATTGACACTTATTCTGTTAACTGTTATAATGTTAGTCTAACTACTCTTATGTAGTCACATAAGTGATAGAAATGTTATAGTCTCACGTCTTAAAGCTAAAAATATTAATGTCGCATAGAATGAAATTTACAATAGTTCCATTCAGTACAACTCTTAAGCTAGAGAAGAAGAAGAATGTATGACAGAACTCTAGACTAGGAAGAAGAATGAAAGAAAGAAAACATGGAATGAGTACTAAAATCAAAGTAAGCTTTCCGTCTCACAAAACATTAATTGGAAAAAAAACCATAAAAGTGAAAGAGAAATGAAATCCATGTGATTTCTTTTATTCGTGTTGGCGATATTTTGATGTCCATTTTTACGACGTTGGAAATATATTATGTTTCTTTTCTAACACTAATAGCCAGGTCTCTATGATATAGCTATTACTCTGACGGCCGCACTCGGAGACATTTAATGCTTATATAAGGTGTCACTTAGTAAAGATTTTGACAGAAAATATATGAACTTCGTATCAAAACCTCTAATAAGTAGCCCTGTAAGTAAGCATTAAATGTCTCTGAGTGCGATCGTGAGACTCTAAGCTGCTAAAGTACATAATATAGTCTAAGATATCGTATGCTATAAAAAATAGTTGCAAAAAATACAAACCAGGTGTAGTAGACGTTTTCGGTGTCATTGGAGTTCCTGACACTTCCATTTCGTTCATATTAAAACTCTTTAGTGCTTCTGGCGCTTTCTTGTATTGTGTTTGTTTTTCAGCTCTATTGTATCAGCGCGGAGTTCTATTTTTCAGTGGTGCTTTTTTTTCGGTCGGAGATATTACAGGTGCATCTAGTCCGAGCTTTAGTGTATAATTTCTGTAAAAAAAGATCGATCGAGATAAAAGTTTGAGCTAGCAATAATTATTATTAAACAAAAAATGAAAACCGACTTCCGAATTATAAATAGGACTACACGGGAAGCACCTGCTTTCAAATAAAGAAAGAATCGTCAATATCGGTTCACCCAGTCGAAAGTTCTGATATAACAAACATTACAAAACGAGTTGAATTGAGAATCTCCTCCTTTTTTGAAGTCGGTTAAAAATACACTTAATATCTAATATCGTTTTCGTTGTCGGTTGAAAACTTTTTTGACTATAGATTAGCTGTTTAAATTAAGACTAGATGTAAAATATTAATATATAATATATTATATCTAGTTCGAATCTAACATCTACGCTTGTCAGCCTCGACCAAGTAAATATTAGAATTAATAACATGGACATTAATAAACAAATGTTTATAGCAAGATTCTAGTTACCATAAAGACTTTACCTTGTTAAACACCAAAAAAATGTTTTACAATAAAGTATAAAATGTACATGCAGATACATTTATGATGTAAGAGGTGACTTCGTCTGTTGTTCGTTCGACTTCATTGTTTTACGTTATCAATGAATAAAGCCCTTTGTTCTATTTCTAGAAAGATAGTTTAATGATGACAGAATTTATGTAATAGTGCAATAAAAAGATAATTCAAATCAAAATAATTTTTGTTTGGCTAAGAATTATAATTTCAAATTAATTTTATTTTAAAAACAAGGAATTCTTTTTCCAAAAGTAGTCATTTGTTTATTGATTAGTGTTACATTTTCATGCATTTCAATCTTTTTCGTCATCATGGATACGTTAAAAATTCGAGTAATTATGGAATATGAGTACCGTCGTGACAGCAACGCGGCACAAGCGGCACGCAACATCAACGACGTTTACGGAGCTAACACTACAAATCAACGCACCACCTGATATTGGTTTGCTCGCTTCCATTCTGGAAATTTCGACCTGAAAAATGAACCTCGCGGTCGTCCGAAGACTTTGGTCGACAATGACGAATTAAAGGCGATTGTGGAAGCTGATGATACACAATCTACGGCTGAATTAGTAGCAGCTTTCGACGTTAGCGTCACAACAATATTAGTCCATTTGCGTCGCTTAAAAAAGCTTGACAAATGGGTTCCCCATGAACTCAATGATCGCCAGCGCGAAGTACGCGTCGACGTGCCTTGCCTAAACAATGCCCTAAACGAAAACTTACCCCTAGAAAAGTGATGGTCACTGTTTGCTGGTCTAGCGCCGGTGTGATTCGTCACAGCTTCTTACCAAACGGGGTGAGCATTACTGCAGATTTGACTGTGAAGAACTGAACACAACGATGGAGAAGCTGGCACATCTCCAACCAGCATTGGTCAATCGCTCGTCTCCGCTGCTCCTGCACGACAATGCGCGACCTCATACTGCACAGCAGACGGTCTCCAAGTTGCAAGAACTGGGGTTGGAAGCTCTCCGTCATCCGCTCTACTCACCAGACCTTGCGCCTACAGACTACTACTTTTTCCAGAATTTGGATAACTTCTTGGCGGGAAAAAAATTCAATACCCGAGAGGCAGTACAAAATGCCTTTGAAGAATTTGTTGCCTCCCGTCCAGCTGAATTCTTTAAGAAGGGCATCAATAAACTGCCATTATGTTGGCAAAGATGCATTGATTGCATGGGTGATTACTTCGATTAATACAAATAAAAATGCATGAAAAAAATTTGTTTAAATTTTTTCGTACAAAACAGCTATTTCATAGGTAAAGACATAATATAATCAATTATTATTATTTTAATCTCAGCAAGTTTGTTTTATTATTATTAAGTAATTAAATTATTAATTTTATATTTGAAATAATTGATTATATTTAGTTTTAAAAATAATGGTAAGTATAAAATGGAACTTAAAATCTAATATTACATAGTGTAAATAGACATTACGACCTGTGATATTTTTATTTATATTAAAATTCTAAATTATGCGGAATTACAATTCATATTTAATAAAATTTGAGTTTTAAACAAAAAAAAATGAATGAGAAAAATAAAAATGTTTAAATTATTACAAATAAAAATTTAATGTGCGTAACATTTTTGTTGCACATGCAAAATATGTTTAACTTTTTATTTATAGATTTTCAGGGATTTGGTGCACTATGGTGGAATAGTGGGGTTCGTTAGATATATTTCCTATTTTCATGGGGCTGCTGCATCTCGATGTCTTTGACACAATGACGTCGTCTTCCAGGACATCTCAAGGAACGGCAAAATGCTGGTACGAATTCTTCCTCGTATTTTGGATAGCAGCAGTCGTAAATTAGATAGCCAATTATGCAGATGGCAATGATATATAGTAAAATTGAATTTTGTTCGGTCGCAGATTTGTAAGATACGCGATCCAGTTCTTGTTTTATATCCGACATCTGTTGGGCTTCTGCTTTGAGATTATTTAATTTAGCATAGTTATAGTTTATTGGCATAATTTTTACTTCAGGTAAACTATTCACAAGAGGGTGTTTAAACAATTCCTATAATATGTCTATTTTCATTTCAGGTAGCTCCAGTTTTGTTTCGATGACACCTTCGTCATGGAGTTTGGTACTTTGTAGAGTAGCAGTGCAGTATTCATTTAAAGTGAGTATACCAGCGCCTTCAAAATTTGTTGTGGTAAAGTTAGAGTGGCATCCTTCGACAACACTTATGGGATTCGTGAATAATATTAGCCATTTATTTTTCTCCAGTCGATGAATAATTTTAAATTTTCCTTTTGTTGACATTATATTGCATAGTTTGGAATATTTTTATTTATCTTGATGTTGAATACTATTTTCGCAGATGGGGTCAGCGCCTTCATCTTCAATAATTAGTGATTTGCAAACATATTTACTCTCGTCGTAGTGTTTGCACGTCGATAGGTCATCAAAGGTTACATAGAACCTTCTGTCTCTTATTAAGCCTACATATTTGCTCTGAACTAATAGGGTGTGGTAGAGGTCGGATTGGTTATCTTTTTTAGGAAGGGATAATACCTCGTAACCCATAAAATAATCCTCATTTACTAAAGGTATTTCTATAACTGAGACAAAAGTTAAATCTTCTAAGTACGTATTATAATTACTGATTTTAATTAAATAATGTATGTTATGAAAGCTTGGTATTTCAATGAATTTTCCTGAATCGGGACTTTTCTTTAATTCTTTTACTAAATTACTGTAATTTATTATATTTGCAGGTAATATGCCAGACAAAGCGGATTTGATAGCGTTGAGGAGTTCGTCAATTTTATTGTTAATTTGATAATTAAATTGTCTATGATAAATTCGTATAATTCAAATAAAGTTTCATGCTGTTTTATTTGTTGAATTTCATTTCTATTTTCCTGTACATATTTCTGTATTTTGAGCATATTAAAATTAATTACGCGTTCATTTTATAAAACTGAGTTTATTGTTTTATTAAAAGAGTCAATTACTGATGTTGTCACTTGGATTTGCTTACTAACGAGGTTTTTCATGGTTTCGCCATTTTTATCTAATTTTTTGATTACAGTATTTTTTCTTTGTCTATCGTTGCTGTCCATAGTGCCAAAAAGGGTTCTGAGAACTGAACCTAAAGGATTAATTAGTCCTCGTTTCGTTTTTCTAGTTTGCTCATTATTTTTAGTGGGAAGGCATTTTATTTTATTTTCAATGTCTACTGAAAGAGTTCTTTCTAAGGCCTGTAAATGTAATTATGCAGATGGCAATGATATATAGTAAAATTGAATTTTGTTCGGTCGCAGATTTGTAAGATACGCGATCCAGTTCTTGTTTTATATCCGACATCTGTTGGGCTTCTGCTTTGAGATTATTTTATTTAGCATAGTTATAGTTTATTGGCATAATTTTTACTTCAGGTAAACTATTAACAAGAGGGTGTTTAAACAATTCCTATAATATGTCTATTTTCATTTCAGGTAGCTCCAGTTTTGTTTCGATGACACCTTCGTCATGGAGTTTGGTACTTTGTAGAGTAGCAGTGCAGTATTCATTTAAAGTGAGTATACCAGCGCCTTCAAAATTTGTTGTGGTAAAGTTAGAGTGGCATCCTTCGACAACACTTATGGGATTCGTGAATAATATTAGCCATTTATTTTTCTCCAGTCGATGAATAATTTTAAATTTTCCTTTTATTGACATTATATTGCATAGTTTGGAATATTTTTATTTATCTTGATGTTGAATACTATTTTCGCAGATGGGGTCAGCGCCTTCATCTTTAATAATTAGTGATTTGCAAACATATTTACTCTCGTCGTAGTGTTTGCACGTCGATAGGTCATCAAGGGTTACATAGAACCTTCTGTCTCTTATTAAGCCTACATATTTGCTCTGAACTAATACGGTGTGGTAGAGGTCGGATTGGTTATCTTTTTTAGGAAGGGATAATACCTCGTAACCCATAAAATAATCCTCATTTACTAAAGGTATTTCTATAACTGAGACAAAAGTTAAATCTTCTAAGTACGTATTAAAATTACTGATTTTAATTAAATTATGTATGTTATGAATGCTTGGTATTTCAACGAATTTTCCTGAATCGGGACTTTTCTTTAATTCTTTTACTAAATTACTGTAATTTATTATATTTGCAGGTAATATGCCAGACAAAGCGGATTCGATAGCGTTGAGGAGTTCGTCAATTTTATTGTTAATTTGATAATTAAATTGTCTATGACAAATTCGTATAATTCAAATAAAGTTTCATGCTGTTTTATTTGTTGAATTTCATTTCTATTTTCCTGTACATATTTCTGTATTTTGAGCATATTAAAATTAATGACGCGTTCATTTTATAAAACTGAGTTTATTGTTTTATTAAAAGAGTCAATTACTGATGTTGTCACTTGGATTTGCTTACTAACGAGGTTTTTCATGGTTTCGCCATTTTTATCTAAATTTGTGATTACAGTATTTTTTCTTTGTCTGTCGTTGCTGTCCATAGTGCCAAAAGGATTCTGAGAACTGAACCTAAAGGATTAATTAGTCCTCGTTTCGTTTTTCTAGTTTGCTCATTATTTTTAGTGGGAAGGCATTTTATTTTATTTTCAATATCTACTGAAAGAGTTCTTACTAAGGCCTGTAAATGTAAGGTTTCATTGGATTTTTTCGCGGCTCTTTCGAAGTTTTGAAATTCTAAAATCATCGGCTTCATCCTTTCAAAGGCTGTTATTATCCCATCATACTTTCTATAAGTTATTAGTTTCCATTCGTTATTATAATTATAGAGATTCCCTATTGGATTTAGAAATAATCCTGGATTTACTTGTAACTTCGTTATATTCCCATAGACGAGGTAGAGGGTTGTAAATCTGTAATAGAACGACGAAAATAAGGTCGTTTATTATCTATAGAAACGGTTAATAATTTATTACGGTCTATTAGTAAGGTAGTAGTTCTGGAAGTCAATTTAGTTATTTTAAATGATCCGGTCCACCTTATGCGAGTACCAGTTTTCTTTTTGCCATTATATAAAACTAAATCATTTATTTTGTATGTGTGAGTTTTTCTTTTGCTATTAACTCTGGCTAAACTGCGTTGTTTACTTTTTATGTTTGTCTCGATTGCCAGCTTATGTAGTTTATTTAGCTTTGTACTGATCGTCCTGTAATAAAAATCTTTTGTTTTATCTGTATTGATTTTTCTTAAATGGTCGCGCGTTTCGCCGTATATTCGTTCAAAAGAAGTAAAACCTGTAGATGAATGTCATGAATTATTATATGTCATGACGGATATACTAAGGGCTAGTTCCCATGACACTTCCGAGTTGCTCACGAGACATCTCATTGTGTCTTTTATTGTAGGATGTACTCATTCAACCCCTCCGTTTGATTGAGGAAATTGCGTAAGAGCCTCAGTTTTTTCTATTTGCAAAATGTTGCATATTTTTTTCATGGCTTTCGAAACAAATTCCGCGCCTAAATCGGAATGAACTCGTAGCGGTAATCGGTATTCCTAAATGTTGGCAATAATAAATTAATAATTTTGAAACTTCAGTTGTTGATTTTTCTTTTAATATATAAGGTGCTAAGAATTTGGTTAGTTCATCTAAGATCGTAAGTACATATATTTTACGGTTGCGTTCGCCTATTTCGATTATGTCAATATTAATTCTTTCTAGCGGTTTCGTAGCGCTAGTGGTTATAACGAAAGGCTGTGTCCAATTTCTACGGTCTATTTTTTTTTCTTTGACATATATCGCAAGTACTTATATATTATTTAACTTCTTTATTTAAATTAGGCCATTCATATTTAATTTTTACCTGGCGTATAGTTTCGTCTATGCCTTTGTGCGCTGTAAATCTCAAGTCGTATAAGGAATATCTATGTGAACGACATATAGGCAATTCTGCGTAATCCGAAATTTCTAATTTTTGCTCACAAATTCCTTTTATTTGAATTTTTTCTTTAAATGTTTTTAAATTTTTAATTAATGCAGTAGTTTTAGGCGATATGGTGCTGACGGCAGCGCCAGTATCTACTAAAAATTTCATGTTTATGTCGCCTACCGAATGTTTAATACATAAAAGTTTATTTAATTTTCCGTCTACGACATTATTTATTGGATATTTATTTTTTATTACATTTCTAGCAGATTGATGAGGACTTCCGCTTCGTCTTCGGAGGATGGCTGCTCGTCGTGATCCTCCGTTTGTTCGTTTAAAGAATTTATTTTCTTTTCTTTAATATTATTATTATTTTTACTAATGTTGCTAGGACCAGTTTGCAACTTCCTACAGTACTCGATGGTATGCCCCTGCATTTTGCAATGGGTGCAATAATGCTCGGTATTAATCGGGCGCTTGTTATTTTCAGTCCTAAGCGATTTTTCGTTGTTAGAGATATTTGAAGAGTTTTGAGACGGATTATTATTTAATATAATTATATATACTCGTACTATTATATATAATTTTCTGAATATTTCTTTAAATTATATTCAGGGATTTTTCATGTATAATTATTTTTATTATAAAAATTAAGAGCGCGTTCCTCTTCGAGAGCGAACTTGAAAGCTTCGTCCGGTCGTAGAGGGTCTACGAAATCTAATCGCGTTGTAAAAATGTGGTTCTAAACCAACTAGAAAGTTATTCATTAAGAGTTTATCGTATTTTTTGATAAAATATTCGATTTGTCATTAAAAATGTCTGAATTTGAGAGAAGCTCGTTTTTTAAGTTTTCATAATACTCGAAAAACTTTGAAACGGATCCCCTTTGTTTGGCCATCTGCGACTCTAATAATATTTCGCTAAGATTTCTACACTTTTTAAAATGCAAATTTAATTCTGTTAAAAATTCGTCTAAGTCAGTAAAGTTTCGCCTATTTGCAAAACTTGCTGCTTTACTTTCCAATTGGGAAATGGCAGCAGGTAATAACAACATTTTTTGTACATTATTCGCCCAAGTTTGTGCTTGGCGGCAATTTCTAATAAAAATATTTAAATTATTTGTGCTCTCAGTGAATTTAGGAATGAGGTTAAATAATTGGTTCGTAGGTACCAATGGATCCAGTTTGATGTCCAGGCCCTTAAAATGTTGGGCAGCGTCGTGGGTGCCTGGTTTGGGTTCGGTGGTCATTTTAGTAACTACGATCTTTTATCGTAATAAAATTTTTAAAATATATTATAAGGATAATGGTTTAAAAGCGAAGGAAGATTCACACCCTAAAAGCACGAGAAATATGAAAAGACTTACAGTGTCAATATCGACGTCTTCATCTGCCTCTCGTTGTATACTGCAACTTGCGGATGACTTCTCGGCTGGGCTGCGGCTCCTGTAGAGTTGACCTCTGAGATTTTGATCGGAGATTTTTCGCGATGCGGATGGGCGCAAGGAATCTTATTAATTTCGAAAATACTGACTGCGCCAAAATGTTATACGTAGGTTCTTTAAAAGACTTTTTAAAAATATCAATTTATTAATTTCCTACAATATAACTTTACTGCTAACTTAAACTCAAATTAACAAAGTTAACTTAACTAGGAGACCACGATCCTAATTCGTAGTTATAGACGACTGCTTTATCAAGACTACTGCACACTTTTTGGGTGCTTGGGGTATATTTATCATCTAATACAATACGTATATAAGGGTTGTGTAACTATGATAGAATAATTCTATGTGTGGGTAAAAAAAATAGATAACAAAATATTCTATATTAACAATGTCTTCATTGTTTTACGTTATCAATGAATGAAGCCCTTTGTTCTATTTCTAGAAACATAGTTTAATGATGATAGAAATACATTCTAATAAATAATGGTGCAATAAAAAGATAGAGGGAAGTTTAGATATTATCCACGTCTTGTCACCTCTTGTGTTTAATTTTTATGACATTATCACGTGATTATTTCTTTAATTTTTTCGACAAAGGCACATATTTTTCTGGTTTTTGATACATTCGTATTTTTCCGTGTTGTTTTTTTTTTCAATTTTCGACAGACAGTTTTTGTTCCATAATTAATTAGCACCACGGTCAACTTGAACGGAGTCCGTTTAGAGCGACTTCGGCATAACCTCTCACATTCACTAATTCTAAACCTTGTTGAGTTACTTTAGACCGACTGCGAACAGGACATTCATGATGTTATGAGATACTGTACCAATATTATAACGACGAAAATATTTATTGTTTGCATTGAATAGGCTCCGAAACAACTGATTTTGATGAAATTTGACCTCGGGAAAGGACATCGGGTACTTTTTTATCGCGGAAAACTGGATGGTTCCTGAATCCTGTGGGATTTCCTTTTGCGTGTTTCGCGGGAAACATCTAGTAATTTATATTCCCTTTGTCGGTTACCCGTAACACAAGTTTTTCAGATACTTAGTTTGGGACCAGATTGACGTGGTGTGAAAGCGAGAAGAGTTCATAAATAAAAAAAAACTATGAAATTACACTTTTTTTAACCAGCCAGAACCTTTTATGTATTCATAAAAGTTAAAATTAAACATACTTTTTTAAGAAAATAAGGTGTGTAAATTAGTCAATGGTGAATTTATAGGATAATTGTTGGTGATTATAATAGTAAGAATTATAATATCTATGGACGCTTCACACCACGTCAATCTGGCCCCGTGCTAAGTATCCGAAGAACTTAAGTTACGGGTACCAGACAACGGGCAGCATATTATAGTATACATAATAGTTAATACATATATTTAAGATTTTTATTATAATATGCACATATTTAATACACATGCATGACTCAGGAACATTGAAAACTTTTTTGTTACTCGGCGGGATTCAAACCCGCGACCGCCGGTTTGAGCGCCGTCGCGCTAACCACTGAGCCACAGAGGCCGTCAAATTATTAAAACAACGATTATGATCCCTTTAAAAGGAATTCAGCGTTTTAGAGCCAAAAATACATTGAAAGGGCACGGAAATTTTCGCTTACGTGATATTCCTTTTGAGTTTGTGGTTACGGGTTACGTACTGTGATACTTATCCTCGATTCCAGGCACTTGTCAACTGTTCATCTGTAAACGCGTACACGCTGACTGAATTACAATGCGTGTTCGCATGTTCCTTACTGCCCTATAACTACGCAACTGGCGAGCCGCGGTCCGACACCACGTCGCCTTACAAAGATTACCAAGTCAGCATTCTATGAAATAAGTAAGTACCTATGTAACTATGTCCCAACAGTATACCCCCTTTATTTAAAAAAAATATAAATTTGCAAAAAAAAACTGTCCTTAGAAACAAAAAAAACACGGTTACTCTATCATTACCGGTTACTTGCTACGAGTAATACAATACATTGCTATCGCTACAAGAATGCGCTGACTTGCAATCTCTGCTTGCAAGAACACCATCATACAATGTAGACTTACACTAATACACACAAACTTACAATAACTTTTAAATTGACAACTCATAATATTAATATTACAAAACCAATAGCATGTGCAAGTTGTTGCACCCTAGGCCTACGACATAGTCTTGGCGTCGGTAGATAGTAGACATCTACTACCTACCAGTAGTTGAACTTAAAACTTTATCTGACCTACTTATAACGCGGTAGGGGCCATCATAAGTGGGCGTTAAAGGCTTCTTTACGGCATAATTCCTAATAAACACATGGGAACATGCTTATAAATCCTTATACGTGAACAACTTACGTGTATCGCTATCCGCTCGTGCCTTGGGTCGCAAGCTATGAATCATTTCTCGTAACTTTTCTACGTACGTGTAATAATTAAAATTGGCTGTTCCACTTACCTCGTAAAAATCGCCGGGTAAGCGCAAAGGTTGTCCTAGCACCAACTGTGCTGCGCTGATGCCGGTGTCACACCGACTCACAGCACGGAGTCCGAATAAAACGGTGGGCAACTCGTCATCTCACGACGTTCTACTTGTTAATCTACATGTTAGAGCTACTTTAAAAAAACGATGCCACCGCTCTATCTTCCCGTTACTTTGGGGGTGATAGGGGGTGGGGGGGGTGGTCCTTATTCTCTGTCCACCTAACATTTTTAGTAAGTTACTAAATAATTCGCTCTCGAATTGCCTGCCTTGATCACTCGTTATTCGGTTGGACATCCGCATCTACAAATCCAATTTTCATAAATCGCTCTGGCGACCGATTCGGCTGTTATGTCGCTAGTGGCTACTGCCTCTGGCCAAGATTACACCTATCTATAATTGTAACGCAATATCTATTACCTCTTTGTGTTGTTTGTAACGGGCCTACTATATCGACGTGTATGTGTTCAAATCTTTCGCTCGGTGTAAACAATCCTAAACCCGAAATAACATGACGATTCACTTTACTCTTTTGACACGGTATATAATTTTTAGTCCAATCCCTAACGTCTTTATTCATTCCTGACCAAAAATAACGAGAGGATTTTTAGTGTTGTTCTGACGCCTGGATGACTAATGTTATGTACAGAAAGAAAAATATTATGCCTGCATTTTTTTGGTATATACCTATGGCCTAACATTACTAGTCGAAATATCACAATATATACTTTTACTCAAATTAGGTAACATAACTTGTTTTAACTGAATTTGTGACGCATCACAAGTTCCTAAAAAATCTGTAATCTGATCATCATCATCCTGTCGCAACGCTATTTCTTCGTAATCGACTACAGTCGCACACACGAAAGTCTCAACACGCGATAAGGCATCCGCTATTGGATTTTTGCTACCACTACGCGATGAATACTATTTGTATACTCGCTTATGTACATTAACTGTCAAATACGTCTAGGTGTCTCTTTCTCCGAATTGATCTTTGTAAGCGCGTGAGTCAAAGGCTTGTTGTGGTCTGTAAATACCGTTAAAGCACGACCTTCAATTATGTTTCTAAAATGCATGATAGACATGTATATGGCAAGCAATTCTCTATCGTATGTACTGTAATTTTGTTGCGTCTGCGACAGTTTTTTTGAAAAATAGCCTAAGGGTTGCCATGCATTACCGACATACTGCTGTAAAACGGCACCAACACACGTATTTGAAGCGTCTGTCATAATTGATAATGGGACATCCGGGGCCGGGTGAGCGATTGTCGCGGTGCTTTTAAGGCTCTCCTTACACTGCTCGAATGCCAACTCCGATTCTCTAACCCAAACTATCCTAGTTTTGTCTTTCTTTTTAGCGTTGTGCAAAAACTTATTTAAATGCGCATGACTTTCGGCGGCCTTATGCCTAAAAACCTTCTCATACTTTCCACAGTTTCCGGCTTTGGATAGTCGGTAATAGCCTTAACCTTATCGGCCAGCGGGCGTATTCCTTCCTGTGTAACTTTATAACCTAAAAATTCGATTTATTTTTGTACCAAATAGACATTTAGATGAGTTAGTTGTAATTCCTTATGTACTAAATCGTTCAAATACTTGTCTTACGTGCTCTTTATGCGTGACGACATCCTCTGACGCAATTATGACGTCATCGATGTAACAAAATAAGGAACTTTGTTGTTTATCTCCCGTGTTAGAGTCTATTATTGAAATAATTTTTAAACCTCGTAATACTGTGTTATCTATGAACCTCTGGAAAGTTTGGGCTGCATTCTTTAGTCCGAAGGTCATGCGAGTGAATTCATAAAGACCGAACGGAGTAACTATCGCTGTCTTCTCCATGACCTCGGGAGCTATTTTAATAATATGATATGCACGGTTTATATCTAATCTAGTGAATATTTTTTTACCTGTCAAACTATAAGTAAAATCATGCAAACTAGGAACGGGGTATCTGTCCGGCGTAGTCATCGCATATTTTAATCTACGATAATCGCCACAGAATCGAATCTGGCCATCCTTTTTAGGGACGACGTGCAAAGGACTAGCCCATTGGCTGCAAGAAGGCTGACAAATACCCATTTCCTGCATCAAACGAAATTCGTCTCTTACCCTTGTATACTTCTCCGGAGGAAGCGGGCGGGCGCGCGCATGCGCATACATACAACCCGAGCTAATAAAAGCGTGTTAATCTCAATTATTAACACGCTTTTATTAGCTCGGGTTGTATGTATCTATGTATGTAACGGAATCTTTGAGCTTAATTTTCACCGGTTTCTAGACGTCTGATCAACTCGAAACTTTGCACACGTCTTAAGGGCCGATGACAATGCAATAACCCGATAAAAAATTTCTATTATCCTGATTAGGATCGTCAGGATTAATAAATTTCTTCGCGGATCCTTTGCATGAGAGTAACAAAGACAGAGCGCGTGAACTGCGCAGGCGCGTAGTTTTGGACTCTGCTTGTGGCACTTGGCTCAGAACGACAGAGCCAAAACATTTTCAAGAAGGCTGCGTTTTCGTCTTGTTTGCTTCTCATACATACGTAGGTTCTGGCGAGTCTCTAGGAAACACATGCTAGTATTCATAATTATAATATTTATAACATATTGATAACCGTGATTCAAAAAAGGCTGATTTGCGAAAAAATAATCAGAACAGTAATTTCAACAATTTCTCAATTTTACGGAACAAAATTTAATAAACAACACAGCTTTGAATTTATCGTCGATAGTAAATAATAGTTTAAAAAACTAAAAAAACACGCTTTTATTGCTGACCGAACTAAAAAGTAGAAATTAATTCTTAATTACAAAGAGTTTATGTTACAGTAGTAGGAAGTCAAACAATCAATCGTGAGTAATTAACTCGAAATAAAATTATAATAAAATTTAAGTTATTAACAGAATAATTCAATTCAGAGTAAAAAGCGTGGGGTGCATTTTCCTATATTTTTATGACTCTCCTCTCATAGATAGTTGCCAATAGAATAGTTGTAATAATTAATATATTAAGCACCCCACGATTTTTACTCTGAATTGAATTATTCTGTTAATAACTTCAATTTTATTATAATTTTATTTCGAGTTAATTACTCACGATTGATTGTTTGACTTCCTACAACTGTAACATAAACTCTTTGTAATTAAAAATTATTTTCTACTTTTTAGTTCGGTCAGCAATAAAAGCGTGTTTTTTAGTTTTTTTAAACTATTATTTTTTTAGTTAGTGTTTATGTAATATGCGAGCTTTAGTATACTGGCGTTCGAAAACAGGTATTCGGATATCAAAATATGTAAAACGAGTTTTTGCAAAATCATCCCAAATAACTAGAACAGGTATTTTACGCAACCGTATCCTTTTTATATCGAAGGTTTTCTTTTTTGCTTGTCTTTAAAAACAATTACAATTTCAGTTACCTTTTATAAAAAACAAAAAAATATATTAATGTTGGATTATTTTGCACTCAAAATAAAGTGGACACAAAAGAATAAAATACAATCGGTAGTCGATTCCGCTATTAAATCTTACAATTACACAGCTTCGATGCAGTCTCGTTATGTTAAAACTGCAAATGGTATTCTCATAAACGCCAAGTGCGCGCACTGCTGATATAATGCATACACTTCGGTGGCCGCTGCGGCCTGGCCGCCAGTGCGCGCTTAGTCTTGGTGTTTTACTGTTTAACACGTGATGTATTTATATTTTCCGATATTTAATAAAAAATCCATTAGTATCTACTCTGGTACCCGTAACACAAGTTCTTCGAGAACATTCATAGCACGGGACCAGATTGACGTGGTGTGGAAGCGTCCATCGATATTTAATTTATGCCATAAAAAAATGTATGTACTTTCCAAGTTTCCAGTAATTTGTACTCGTAATAATGCCCCCGCATTAATAAGCGCAGCGGAAATATGAGTTTTCCCCATTTAATTAGAACTGATCTACATATACCTACAGTGTGTTTCGTCTCAAGGTTAAGATATTTTAACAGCAGATAATAGGTTTAATTTTATCGACAAAACACCCGTCTTTTCAGGGTCGCAACCCCTTCCTTAACCTAACCCCAGTTACAAACAATTGAATATTTTATGTTTTGGATACTACCTTAATCCGTCCCGTCCCGTTTCTACGTTTTGGAAATGGAACCCTAGAAAAACAAAAACTGAATGCTCTGTGTATTGATTTTAAACTGAATTCCAAAAAGGAGGCGACTATTTTGTTATTGTTTGGGCGCCAGATTTTGTTATGTTTACACTATAAAGAGCATCATCATTTTGGAAATTTTAAGTTCGTCAAAATATATACATTAATTTTAGTTTCTAAAATTATTATGGTTGATATATCTTGGCATTATAATTATTCAATCTGTTACGGGAAGAAGTTTTTTTTAAAGAATTGACGAGATACTTGTTCTGGAAAGTAAAGACATTGAAGCCCTATAAATTATGACACGCAATATTTCGGTTCTATTAAAATTTTACAGCTGACAAAAAATGCAAAATAAATCCCTTTATTTAACCAAGGTTCCAAATAACTTACTTACTCACGATTTTTTATCACAATCTGCACGCCAAAATCACTTACGGTTAAACACGAAAAAAAAACACACGTTGTCGCTTGGAACTCGTATGTCTGACTGGTCGACAGTAGTAGTACTTATCATCTATGAACAGCGTGCTGATTCGCAACGTGAACCGCGAACACTCCGGGAAGTAGGGGAGACCGAGGGGTGTTGAAACAATTTTGACATTTTGTTTCATACACCAAACACTATTGACAGAAATGGTATGTTATGAGTACCAATCGTTAGGTCATTTTTTATACTTGCAAATGAATAACATAAAGAAATTGTAAGCGTTAAATATTGAGGTGAAAAATCGACTTTACCGCAACAAGTCATCTTGTTTCAATTCCCCTCATACCGAGGTAAAATGATACAAGCGTCGAGGAGAGTTGAAACATATGATTTTTGAGAAATATTAAGGGCTATAAATAGAAATTTTGATTAAATTTAAAGGTATTTATTAAAATAAAACTTTTCAATCAGGTACATATTTGTTTTCTTTACGTACGTATTCATATTTTGTACTACTAAATCACTTGTATAAGTAACTACACTTTCAATACAAATAATCAACTCCTAAAATAGTTAAAAGCACCATAACGTTTTATTCCTCATACTAATTAAAATAACAATTAGATAAACAAAATGTGTTAGATTAATTCTAAACCTTTAAAATAAAATAACTTTCAATACTTGTAGGTTGAGGTAATCTCAGAGAAAGATTAGGATGACGTTTCATAAAAGATCGAAGCCAAACCTCTCCAGCCATTTCATGCTTAGTCCAAGAAGTAGGATTTTTTTTATTATATTCAACAGCCAACCTATAGGCAAATCTTCTTGTTTCCTTAGTTCTCAGACCAAAGTTAGCAGCAGCGCAGTTTAAAAGATAGTCACAAAGTGCCTTCTCATCTGAAGCCGTCAAAACAGTCTTCCAACCGTTGGAGCAGTCGCCGTTTTGTTAGCTTCATAAGCAGTTTTTTCTTTAATATACCTGTAGAGAGAAGAATGGTTTAGGTTGTAACTCGAAGCTGCGTCACGGAGACTTTTTTGCCGCAAAGTTACTTCGTCTGCTGCGAGATCATATATTTCACGACTCGCCATACCTCTGTCAGTTTTTCTTTTATAATCAGTAGGCATGCTGAAACAAAATAAATACTTAAACTAAATCAACAAAAAATATATTTATTTGTGTCCTTTAATTATTGACTGAGCAGTCTGATATAAAATTGAAAACGAGGAGAGTTGAAACAACCTGTTTCAAATCTCCTCAGTAAGAAAAAACCTCCCAATATTAATTAAATCTAAAATTAAGAAGCAAATATACAGTAATCAACTGTGCCAAATATTTTTATTAAATCTTTAGTTAACGAGCTTTCGAAACATACATAACTCTATCTAAAATACTAAGCCCTTATCAAAATACAGGCATGGTAAAAAAACGTTAATAACTTACTTTTCACGATTTTTGTCGCATGGCACGCAGATCTCCACAACCGCTCGGCTCACGCCACCGACGCGTACTGACAAATCATCGTGTGGAAAGGAGTAGTTGAAATGCGACATTGCCAGCTCGCTAACGGTTTTAAGTTCAAAAAAATCGGTACTGTTTCAATTCACCTTTGTGTCAAAACACTATTGACAGAAATGGTATGTTATGAGTACCAATCGTTAGGTCATTTTTTATACTTGCAAATGAATAACATAAAGAAATTGTAAGCGTTAAATATTGAGGTGAAAAATCGACTTTACCGCAACAAGTCATCTTGTTTCAATTCCCCTCATACCGAGGTAAAATGATACAAGCGTCGAGGAGAGTTGAAACATATGATTTTTGAGAAATATTAAGGGCTATAAATAGAAATTTTGATTAAATTTAAAGGTATTTATTAAAATAAAACTTTTCAATCAGGTACATATTTGTTTTCTTTACGTACGTATTCATATTTTGTACTACTAAATCACTTGTATAAGTAACTACACTTTCAATACAAATAATCAACTCCTAAAATAGTTAAAAGCACCATAACGTTTTATTCCTCATACTAATTAAAATAACAATTAGATAAACAAAATGTGTTAGATTAATTCTAAACCTTTAAAATAAAATAACTTTCAATACTTGTAGGTTGAGGTAATCTCAGAGAAAGATTAGGATGACGTTTCATAAAAGATCGAAGCCAAACCTCTCCAGCCATTTCATGCTTAGTCCAAGAAGTAGGATTTTTTTTATTATATTCAACAGCCAACCTATAGGCAAATCTTCTTGTTTCCTTAGTTCTCAGACCAAAGTTAGCAGCAGCGCAGTTTAAAAGATAGTCACAAAGTGCCTTCTCATCTGAAGCCGTCAAAACAGTCTTCCAACCGTTGGAGCAGTCGCCGTTTTGTTAGCTTCATAAGCAGTTTTTTCTTTAATATACCTGTAGAGAGAAGAATGGTTTAGGTTGTAACTCGAAGCTGCGTCACGGAGACTTTTTTGCCGCAAAGTTACTTCGTCTGCTGCGAGATCATATATTTCACGACTCGCCATACCTCTGTCAGTTTTTCTTTTATAATCAGTAGGCATGCTGAAACAAAATAAATACTTAAACTAAATCAACAAAAAATATATTTATTTGTGTCCTTTAATTATTGACTGAGCAGTCTGATATAAAATTGAAAACGAGGAGAGTTGAAACAACCTGTTTCAAATCTCCTCAGTAAGAAAAAACCTCCCAATATTAATTTAATCTAAAATTAAGAAGCAAATATACAGTAATCAACTGTGCCAAATATTTTTATTAAATCTTTAGTTAACGAGCTTTCGAAACATACATAACTCTATCTAAAATACTAAACCCTTATCAAAATACAGGCATGGTAAAAAAACGTTAATAACTTACTTTTCACGATTTTTGTCGCATGGCACGCAGATCTCCACAACCGCTCGGCTCACGCCACCGACGCGTACTGACAAATCATCGTGTGGAAAGGAGTAGTTGAAATGCGACATTGCCAGCTCGCTAACGGTTTTAAGTTCAAAAAAATCGGTACTGTTTCAATTCACCTTTGTGTCAAAACCCCTCGGTCTCCGGGGAGACCGAGGGGTGTTGAAACAATTTTGACATTTTGTTTCATACACCAAACACTATTGACAGAAATGGTATGTTATGAGTACCCATCGTTAGGTCATTCTTTATACTTGCAAATGAATAACATAAAGAAATTGTAAGCGTTAAATATTGTGGTGAAAAATCGACTTTACCGCAACAAGTCATCTTGTTTCAATTCCCCTCATACCGAGGTAAAATGATACAAGCGTCGAGGAGAGTTGAAACATATGATTTTTGAGAAATATTAAGGGCTATAAATAGAAATTTAATTAAATTTAAAGGTATTTATTAAAATAAAACTTTTCAATCAGGTACATATTTGTTTTCTTTACGTACGTATTCATATTTTGTACTACTAAATCACTTGTATAAGTAACTACACTTTCAATACAAATAATCAACTCCTAAAATAGTTAAAAGCACCATAACGTTTTATTCCTCATACTAATTAAAATAACAATTAGATAAACAAAATGTGTTAGATTAATTCTAAACCTTTAAAATAAAATAACTTTCAATACTTGTAGGTTGAGGTAATCTCAGAGAAAGATTAGGATGACGTTTCATAAAAGATCGAAGCCAAACCTCTCCAGCCATTTCATGCTTAGTCCAAGAAGTAGGATTTTTTTTATTATATTCAACAGCCAACCTATAGGCAAATCTTCTTGTTTCCTTAGTTCTCAGACCAAAGTTAGCAGCAGCGCAGTTTAAAAGATAGTCACAAAGTGCCTTCTCATCTGAAGCCGTCAAAACAGTCTTCCAACCGTTGGAGCAGTCGCCGTTTTGTTAGCTTCATAAGCAGTTTTTTCTTTAATATACCTGTAGAGAGAAGAATGGTTTAGGTTGTAACTCGAAGCTGCGTCACGGAGACTTTTTTGCCGCAAAGTTACTTCGTCTGCTGCGAGATCATACATTTCACGACTCGCCCTACCTCTGTCAGTTGTTCTTTTATAATCAGTAGGCATGCTGAAACAAAATAAATACTTAAACTAAATCAACAAAAAATATATTTATTTGTGTCCTTTAATTATTGACTGAGCAGTCTGATATAAAATTGAAAACGAGGAGAGTTGAAACAACCTGTTTCAAATCTCCTCAGTAAGAAAAAACCTCCCAATATTAATTTAATCTAAAATTAAGAAGCAAATATACAGTAATCAACTGTACCAAATATTTTTATTCAATCTTTAGTTAACGAGCTTTCGAAACATACATAACTCAATCTAAAATACTAAACCCTTATCAAAATACAGGCATGGTAAAAAAACGTTAATAGCTTACTTTTCACGATTTTTGTCGCATGGCACGCAGATCTCCACAACCGCTCGGCTCACGCCACCGACGCGTACTGACAAATCATCGTGTGGAAAGGAGTAGTTGAAATGCGACATTGCCAGCTCGCTAACGGTTTTAAGTTCAAAAAAATCGGTACTGTTTCAATTCACCTTCGGTCTCCCCTATTACTGCTACGCGTTCAATCCGATTGGATCCAACCAGGCCGAAGTGAATGTGCAATGTGCCTTTGACATCAAAGGTAAAATAATACTATTACTTTACCAATCAATCAAGTTTTTATTTGCCAGAATATGGATAATATACCTAATAGGTACAAACACATTCTGCCTTTACTATTCATACGGCGTCAAGTATTAATAAAAAGAAAACCTTACACCTAAATATACAAATTATATTCTACATTTTTATTGAATTTTTAATAATATTGTTAAACAATACAATATTTTGTATTAATATTATTTACATTTAATTTAATTTTTTATCATTCATATAATCATTTGCAGAGTAGCAGCATTTATTTTTTAACAGTTGAAATAGTCGTATATATTTAAAGTTATATATTTAAAGTTATAAATATTTGCTAGATTGTAACTTCTATACCCTGCGTTTTATGTTGACATTAAATATAATTTAAAGTGAAACACATTGATAACCTGTAACCATTTCGTTTCTATATATTATGTCGAATGTATGTCGGCCTCAATACAGAAGAGATCCTCTAATAATAAAATAGCACAAAAAATAACATACCTATTATTATAATAATTGTAAAATATATTAATAATTTACAAAATTCGTAGTTCAATAAAAAATAGTTATGATGTGAAAAAATATGACGTAGGTATATGTTCCAAATTTAAATGCAATAAAAAAGTAAATTTGCAATGTGCCAGTATTAAAATAAGTTTGTATATCGACCTGAACAGTTGCTATCGACTCTGGATCAAATTCGGACTAACACCTTTTAAACAAAATCTTATGTATATGTCGCAGGTATTTAGTCAAAGACGTTATATTATAATATCACTAGTGAAATTTTAATTACACTGATTATTGTCAATAACGACAGATTCGTATAATTACGGGCTTATTTCAGTCTGTGCTATTCTTCCGTGTATGTGCTCGAATCCGTTCAAGCCGAATTGAGGTCAGCTCTAACTGAAACCATCGGCCTCTCGTCTAGAATTGCGTTTAAATGAGTATATTTTTGTGAAATGCATAATAACTTTCTTATGAAATAACTGGTTAAAATAAAAACAACTCTCTTGTATACCTAATATTTTATTTCTCTTTTATATTACGTTTTTAAATAATTGAGTATAATTATTATTTTTAAGTGTCTGGCAAAGAAAGTTAAACCTGAAAAATGGCGTCAAGCTTAACTAATCTAAGTGTAACAATAACCATAATAATAATGTTCGTTAGAAAATTCGTATGAAAGAATTTGAATAACCTGATATGTGTTACGTGATAATTTATTAGTACTTACACGATCAATAAAATGTGAAATGTTGTCAAAGTTTGTTTGAGAGTTTGCAAATAACCTAAATAAAATAAAGATTAAACTTTAGTTTGCCAAACTCACAATAAAATATTTCATTCTATGTAATACATACATAAAGGTACCTACTGTATTTTTCCATTTTTTTAAACAAGATACCTAAAGCCAAACAACTTTTTTTTGTAAAAATAACTAAAGTATGTACCTACTGTATTTTTCCATTTTTTTTTACAAGATACCTAAAGCCAAACAACTTTTTTTGTAAAAATAACTTAGGTATGTTCTCTGTTTGATCATTTTTATTCTTTTCGATTAATTTTTTTTCATTCAGCTCTCATGTCTGTACTTTACCCTAAATCTATTGCCCAGAATGTACAGAAATCGGATAATAACTTTTGAAATAATTTAAAGAAAACCATAGACGTGTATATTACAGACGACATGCCAATGTCGATGCAAAAACTGTCCCAACTTCTGGTTATTTACCCCACTTCTGGGGTTGTTTGGGGCCATTTTTACATTTGAGGTATGGTGAAATCAAGATGGCTGACATATTTTGAGGTATGGTGAAATGAAGATAGCGTAACTTTTTCTTGTGTCAAGATTTTTTCTGTCAAATGTACGTCATAAGCCTATCTTTAGTTTTGAAATCTTTGAGGAAAACCTATTACGCGATGATAGCCATGGCTATAGGCTCTTGGTTATGTTATTTAAATTGGTTATCTATATCGCACAATTTAGCTATCGTCTCGCACAGTAGCAACAACTCCTCAGTCCTCACAGATGGGATTTGCAGTACCTCGGTCCTGTCGCTATGATGGTGTGGAGAACATTCTTGTTGTCCCTGAAATAGAGGAAGCTTCTCAGAGGCTTTACCGTCACTCTCATGAGAGTTTTTCTGTGGTGGCTATAGAAAAAACAGCACTGTAAATGGAACTCTGCGCAAAAATCATAAAGCTGAAAATCAAAAACACGAGTGTCATCTTGTCAAATTTGACAACTCTACACTTGTGAGAATTCAATTTACAGTGCTGTTTTTTCTATCGCTACCACAAAAATACTCTCGTGGGAACGTAGGCTTGGTTTATTTCTTAAAAAAATGCTGCAAACTTGTTCTATGAACACAGCTAGTATTCGAACCACATAATTGTTTGCGCTGAGATTTGGCAACCGCGTAGTTATTTATGGACTTGAAAGGGAATAAAACTGGCATGCCTGTAACTAGATTTAAATAAACAAAAGCTTAGTAAGCCTTTAAAAGATGTAGCTTGCCTACACTGTGCTTTGGTACCAAGCTTTATTAAAATAACCTATTTTTATTAGATATTTTTAGTCTATGTACCTAATTTTAGCCAAAAACTAACATTTGAAAAATAAACTTACTATTTTTATTGTTTAATTTAATATTTTATTTTTTAGCACATAATTATTATTTTTTTAATATTTAATGGGAAGATTATTTATTTATTATTCAATCAAAAATCGAGATTCATAATACATACCCTGAAATATTTTTCAAATAAACTGTCCCAACTTAAATTAGTGTAGATGCAGAGTATATAAGTGAAAATAAACAATGCGTAACTTAAAAAAACTTTATTAAAATAATGTACATTATATAAAATTCATTTACAATAAGGCAACGTCAGGAGTTTTTGAGAGAAACAAAAAATAATTTAGCAAAAATGTCGAGCGTCAGCCATAACAGCTCGAGATTTTTACATTTGGTCCACGAAATTTTGAAAAAATTGATTATTGGGCAATAATATCTATCAATTTTCCCAAACAAACCTAAAATAAGGCAGTAATAACTTAAATTTTAGTGCTTATAACAACATAACATCTCAAAGTCAGTTTTCCAAAAATTTTACCAAATTGGTACATCAAAAAATTAATTACCAAAAAATATCAAAAATTAAAATTTATCAAAAAATAATCAAATTTGTATTTAATTAACTAAAACTAAAAAACTAAAACTTATTTGTCATAAGGCTGTATAAATAAAACCTTTTCTTACGTACAGCTTTAAAGCCAATTTTATAGGTTACCTAATTTAGTTCTGACAGTAAAAACCCACTAAAAACCCACAAAAATCGCACTCCAAAAATCAAGTCCAATCATCATCAACCAATCAAGTGATGTATCAAAAACACACTTCTAAAATGAGCCTTTAAAAGTTACCTATAAAACTGACTACAAAATGGCGCCTCACTTTGAGTGGACGACGTTGAAGAACTCCTCCCTGGTCTTGGGGTCGTCGCGGAAGACGCCCAGCGTCGCGGACGTAACTGTCTTACTGTTGATTTTCTGGACGCCACGCATCACCATGCACATATGCCTGTGGATGTAGAGAACTTTACAAATTGTCAAAATATCTTGGATATTTTGGTTGGATGGATTGGGGTTGGATAGATTGGGGTTTTAAAAAACAGAATAATTAGTGCTAAAGATCTAAACATCTACCTCCATTCCGTTTATCATAGTTCTGTACATCATTAATTAAAACTCGATGTATTACTTTTCTATTTATTTTATGGTTACTATTTTGTGCGTTCTCGTTGATTCGATTTTATGTATCCTCGTTTTTCGTAAGTTTTGTACTTACATCAGAAAAAAACAATGGGATCACTTCGTTGTATGTCTGCCTATATGCCTTTTTGTTTCTCTACTTCAATACATGTATCTGCCTGCCAATGCCTGTCTGTCTGCATATCTATATATGTATTAGTATATATGCCCACGTATCTAACTACACAATTCTACTTACCTCCCTCATTAATAACGCTACACCATTCGGTCTGCGTAATGTCTGTTTGTCTCTATGCTTATGTGTATATCTATCTACTAGCCATCCTGTATGTTCGTGTTAATCTATCTATCTTTGTATCTGTTATTCATAAATTTTACTTACACTCCCTCAATAACAACAGCCACACCAGCCGGTCTGACCGCCTGAGTGACCGCTACCGCGATCTGTTTGGTCAAACGCTCCTGCACTTGAAGCCTTCGGGAGTAGATCTCAACGATTCTGGAAAATTGAAAAAAAAAACTAAATGTATATAAGACCATATATTTACAAAAAACCTTGACCAGAGATGAGATACGATTTTTGGAAGCATTGAGATTTGTAGATCAAGAATAAGAAAAACGGCCAGATTCATTGGAAACTGAGATAAATAATAGGATAGGACAACAATTTACTATGTCTTGCCAATGTAACGCTTGAATTTTAAAGAGTTACATTGGCACATTTCTGAAGAAGGCATCTTATTTGTAAATCCAAGATATTTATGTACTTAAGTTTCTTAAACTATTGCATATCACTCAGTCCCATAGACCCACATTATATTATTATAGACAAGGTATGTCGAGGTAAAAAGGTACTTTTGGGCTTGTTTGGGACAGTCAAGGTTTGACCTTTGTAATCATGACATTAATTACTTTCTGCAGTTTAACCAGTGAAAAAATATACTGAAATCGAGATGATGTAACTTTTTCTTACATGAATATTTTTCCTATCAAATGTACGTCAAAGCCCATACTTAATTTTGATTAAATCAAAGCTGAGGCCCATTATAATATCCTCTTAAATACCGCGTTATAGTCGTTACAGGCTGCAGTTGTAGGAATTGGTGGTTGGACAATGCCTATAAGTAATCCTGTAAATGGCCAAAATCTTCAATTACCTGGCCAACTTGCTCAGCCCCAGTATCTTGCCTTGCGGCAGGTATCCAATAGACACTTTGCCGTAGAACGGCACCAGATGATGCTCGCACATGGAGAACATCTCGATGTCCTTCACCACGACCATGTCGTCTGTGTCTTCGTCGAAGATGGCGTTGTTTAGTACCCCTGCAATAAAAAAAAAACGTTTTTAAGCTATAAAGGAAAAATACTTTTTTGGGGAAGGACTAAAATTACACAAGTCTTAATATTAACTTGATTTTACGTCAGACATGCTGTTGGATCGAGAATCATTGGATACCAGTGGGGTTAGCAGGAACAATTGGCAACTACGTTATCAAAAGACAACTGTAGAACATATTGATTTCTTAGGTTTACGCGAATATTGTTCATTGTTTCAAACTACCCGAAGATTCTTCAATTATTATTTGTGTTCCGATCCACGCAAAACATACTAACAGTATCTTGAAGCCGCGGTGATTTTAAATTACATTTTATTTTGTTAATTATTGGATCCCAACTAGATGGCAGTACCCAGCCATCTTCTCGGTTAAAATTAGGGTACTTTTTAATTTCTATAGCCTCGCGTATCATTCTTGGGCGATAACGGTGTTCCTTTGCCAGTACTTGTGGCTTATCAAATCTTATGTAATGGCAAGGTTGATCCAGTGTGTGTTCGCAAATTGCAGATTTATTGTTGCGACGGTGTTTAACATCTGCGATGTGTGGATCGGAACACAAATAATAATTGAAGAATCTTCGGGTAGTTTGAATAACTTCAACAAATAGGACAATTGACACCTCAGTCCTCCCGTGACCACGGCTGCTGGAAAGTAGCCGAAACGTCGGGAAAAAGAAAAGTGCACCGCGACACAATCCGTAAGTGTTTAAAACAACAACTGTAGAACATTCTTTTAGTGCGGTGCCCATACACTTGACGTACGATAACGTTACGAATAGGTACTTGTCAATTATTTCTGCTTGAACTACTGATAGAAAGCAAACAAACATGTGAGAAAGGAATACGCTCAAAAGTATTGAATTGTCATATTTTCAGAAATCTCCAAGTAGCTCTTAAATTGAGATGATAATGATGGTAAATAAATAGCTACTATATAATTGTTATAGACGTCAACCTATTCTAAAGTGGGTGAAATTCTATATTTTAGACAGCTCAGACAAAGATATAGTGCATTAGATATATACTGTAATCTTTTCATCTTCTATCTTGCTAGCTTTTGCTGGTTATTTTTACAAAGCAAATAATAATTATATTTTCGGTCGCGTACAATAAAATCTATTTTATTCTACGTGCGACATTTTCATTAAAATTTAATTCATATTATATCTTTACATATCAGATATAATAGATTCAGGCATTACTTAGCGGAAATCTATAATATTAAATTTCTTTAATATTATATGTAGCAATATCCCGTGAAAAAATACCCAAAACCTGCAACCAAATGTGTGAGTGCACTCATAAGAAGTGTGGGAATGGAGGGAGGTGTTTTACGCATGCTTATGCATTTCCGCAAAGTAACGCCTGATTCTATTAAATATTTCAATTTAAGTTTCGTATTTATCCTCCAGCCTATAAGCTATCAGTGTATCAAATCTCCTTCAATTAATTCCAGTTGTTTTTGATTTAATAATGGTGTAACGAATTTGATTTTATTTAAACTATTCGTATATATTTACTAATTAGGTACTGTACCTAAACAGTAAATATATATACAATCATAAAATCTTACCCATATAAAATCTACATAATTCCTTACAATTTCTCCCTTAAAGAAATATCCTGTATGTTAAATACAAATATTCATCCTTTATCTTATGGCAATAGATCGCCTTACCTTCTAAGCTCTGGTCATAACCCTTTGTGAAGAAAAGCATCGCTTTGGCAGCTCTCTCTGGTGTCTTCAGCAGACCTTGTCTATCTGGATCCTCTCCCAGACCTGAAAAAGCATGAAATAGATTTTGCGGCTGTTTTTGGATAATTATGTTCTGATCGGTGATCTCTCTAAAGCCTTCTATTGCGTAATTGACCATCAAACTTAAGAAACTTGGTTTTTATTGATACGTGGCCTAAGCTTTAGATATCTAAAAGTCTTACTCGTCCAATAGAATACAATGTGTAGGCATTGAAGACGCTATAGCATCAAGGTCAAATTTGCGTTCCTCAGGGCTCTGTTGGTGGTTGGTGGTTATATACTTGGTCCATTTTATTTTCAAATCTATACAAAGTGTATTTTTGTTCTAATGACATTAGGCCTGAATATTACTTAAGTAATTTGATAGTATGCATAAATAAAATTTTAATAACCGAAAAATAACTTGATTAACATTTCCTGACAACAATCCTGTAATAATTTATTACAAAATATACAAAATATTTAGTCGTCTAGACTTTAGATCAATTACAACTATTTTAAGGTCGGCTACACACTTCGTCTAGTTTGTCGGTCATAGACCATAAAATTATCACCTGTGAGCAGCAGTCTGTAGGAGTCGGCCATGTCTGGTAGAAGTGCCTCGCGGGTCGGCGGCCTGTGCTCCATGACATGGTGGAAGCTGCAGTTCTCGTGACCTGTAACGTCATCATGGTATTAGAGTTCTTTTACAAAATAATAATGCGCCCTAATTATAGTTTTTCTATATTACTGGTCAGGCCTTAGTAGTGAAATGGTCGTTTAGCAGTTTCTTACACAGTAGTACACGTTTGTTATTTAAATTTGCTCTCAAAATGGAAACCAATTTTGTATATGGAAGGAGAGTGACACTTGATCCTTATGGGAGACTAGGTACCTACACTCAGTTTACACAGCCAATATCTAGTTTGGCTTTTTTTTAAATGGCGGATGATGAATTCTAAAATTGTTCAAATAGATAATATATATTATCGCCTATAGTATCATCACGACATAGGGATTTTCTGATGTAACATTTTCTAAAGTTACGAGTTCTGAATACAGTTATTTATTAAAATTATACGAAAATATTGTGAAATATTAATATTTACCTTTATGTGCATTCATATAATAAAATATATTATGCTAATTATTATAATTTTGTTATGGTAGAAAGTGATAAAAAAAGATAAAAATCCTTCCGGTTTCAATTTTATTTGCCGCAGGGGTTAAACCCGCATGGTAAAAGGAGGTTTGCACCTTGACAATCTGAAGTTGTGGACAATTTTATTTAGAATTTTAGTTGCTAATTAGTAGAGTGATTTTTTTACGATATGATTTCCGTAGTTACATATATTCTTAATAATATAGGGTTCTGGTCAACGTATCAAAATAATTTATTCGTATTTTTGTTAAAGTTGTCGTTACTGGTGTTATTACGAGCGACCCGCCCCGGCTTCGCACGAGGGCAGTGTATTATACATAATTTTAAGGGAAGCGACATAATTTTATATTATGTAAAGATTATTACGAATTACATTTGTAAATACGGAAGGATAATAGTTCAAACATGATAAGAAATGATTTACTTAACAGGTTAAGAAGCCTAATGCCTTCAGGTCCGGTTTCACAATCTACCTACTGATAAGTGTCAGATAGCTTATTTAGATATTTTGTCTCTGTCGCTCGATATATAGTAAGCAGCGGCAAAACTACCTAATAAGCTATCCGACACTTACTAGGCGATTTCGAAACAGGCCCTTAATATAATACGGGCTAAATGGGAAATATTTTTATGGTGTTATGATTAATCACATACGATTGAATTGAAACCCTAAACAATATGTATTTTATCGCATTATTGACACTTATTCTGTTAACTGTTATAATGTTAGTCTAACTACTCTTATGTAGTCACATAAGTGATAGAAATGTTATAGTCTCACGTCTTAAAGCTAAAAATATTAATGTCGCATAGAATGAAATTTACAATAGTTCCATTCAGTACAACTCTTAAGCTAGAGAAGAAGAAGAATGTATGACAGAACTCTAGACTAGGAAGAAGAATGAAAGAAAGAAAACATGGAATGAGTACTAAAATCAAAGTAAGCTTTCCGTCTCACAAAACATTAATTGGAAAAAAAACCATAAAAGTGAAAGAGAAATGAAATCCATGTGATTTCTTTTATTCGTGTTGGCGATATTTTGATGTCCATTTTTACGACGTTGGAAATATATTATGTTTCTTTTCTAACACTAATAGCCAGGTCTCTATGATATAGCTATTACTCTGACGGCCGCACTCGGAGACATTTAATGCTTATATAAGGTGTCACTTAGTAAAGATTTTGACAGAAAATATATGAACTTCGTATCAAAACCTCTAATAAGTAGCCCTGTAAGTAAGCATTAAATGTCTCTGAGTGCGATCGTGAGACTCTAAGCTGCTAAAGTACATAATATAGTCTAAGATATCGTATGCTATAAAAAATAGTTGCAAAAAATACAAACCAGGTGTAGTAGACGTTTTCGGTGTCATTGGAGTTCCTGACACTTCCATTTCGTTCATATTAAAACTCTTTAGTGCTTCTGGCGCTTTCTTGTATTGTGTTTGTTTTTCAGCTCTATTGTATCAGCGCGGAGTTCTATTTTTCAGTGGTGCTTTTTTTTCGGTCGGAGATATTACAGGTGCATCTAGTCCGAGCTTTAGTGTATAATTTCTGTAAAAAAAGATCGATCGAGATAAAAGTTTGAGCTAGCAATAATTATTATTAAACAAAAAATGAAAACCGACTTCCGAATTATAAATAGGACTACACGGGAAGCACCTGCTTTCAAATAAAGAAAGAATCGTCAATATCGGTTCACCCAGTCGAAAGTTCTGATATAACAAACATTACAAAACGAGTTGAATTGAGAATCTCCTCCTTTTTTGAAGTCGGTTAAAAATACACTTAATATCTAATATCGTTTTCGTTGTCGGTTGAAAACTTTTTTGACTATAGATTAGCTGTTTAAATTAAGACTAGATGTAAAATATTAATATATAATATATTATATCTAGTTCGAATCTAACATCTACGCTTGTCAGCCTCGACCAAGTAAATATTAGAATTAATAACATGGACATTAATAAACAAATGTTTATAGCAAGATTCTAGTTACCATAAAGACTTTACCTTGTTAAACACCAAAAAAATGTTTTACAATAAAGTATAAAATGTACATGCAGATACATTTATGATGTAAGAGGTGACTTCGTCTGTTGTTCGTTCGACTTCATTGTTTTACGTTATCAATGAATAAAGCCCTTTGTTCTATTTCTAGAAAGATAGTTTAATGATGACAGAATTTATGTAATAGTGCAATAAAAAGATAATTCAAATCAAAATAATTTTTGTTTGGCTAAGAATTATAATTTCAAATTAATTTTATTTTAAAAACAAGGAATTCTTTTTCCAAAAGTAGTCATTTGTTTATTGATTAGTGTTACATTTTCATGCATTTCAATCTTTTTCGTCATCATGGATACGTTAAAAATTCGAGTAATTATGGAATATGAGTACCGTCGTGACAGCAACGCGGCACAAGCGGCACGCAACATCAACGACGTTTACGGAGCTAACACTACAAATCAACGCACCACCTGATATTGGTTTGCTCGCTTCCATTCTGGAAATTTCGACCTGAAAAATGAACCTCGCGGTCGTCCGAAGACTTTGGTCGACAATGACGAATTAAAGGCGATTGTGGAAGCTGATGATACACAATCTACGGCTGAATTAGTAGCAGCTTTCGACGTTAGCGTCACAACAATATTAGTCCATTTGCGTCGCTTAAAAAAGCTTGACAAATGGGTTCCCCATGAACTCAATGATCGCCAGCGCGAAGTACGCGTCGACGTGCCTTGCCTAAACAATGCCCTAAACGAAAACTTACCCCTAGAAAAGTGATGGTCACTGTTTGCTGGTCTAGCGCCGGTGTGATTCGTCACAGCTTCTTACCAAACGGGGTGAGCATTACTGCAGATTTGACTGTGAAGAACTGAACACAACGATGGAGAAGCTGGCACATCTCCAACCAGCATTGGTCAATCGCTCGTCTCCGCTGCTCCTGCACGACAATGCGCGACCTCATACTGCACAGCAGACGGTCTCCAAGTTGCAAGAACTGGGGTTGGAAGCTCTCCGTCATCCGCTCTACTCACCAGACCTTGCGCCTACAGACTACTACTTTTTCCAGAATTTGGATAACTTCTTGGCGGGAAAAAAATTCAATACCCGAGAGGCAGTACAAAATGCCTTTGAAGAATTTGTTGCCTCCCGTCCAGCTGAATTCTTTAAGAAGGGCATCAATAAACTGCCATTATGTTGGCAAAGATGCATTGATTGCATGGGTGATTACTTCGATTAATACAAATAAAAATGCATGAAAAAAATTTGTTTAAATTTTTTCGTACAAAACAGCTATTTCATAGGTAAAGACATAATATAATCAATTATTATTATTTTAATCTCAGCAAGTTTGTTTTATTATTATTAAGTAATTAAATTATTAATTTTATATTTGAAATAATTGATTATATTTAGTTTTAAAAATAATGGTAAGTATAAAATGGAACTTAAAATCTAATATTACATAGTGTAAATAGACATTACGACCTGTGATATTTTTATTTATATTAAAATTCTAAATTATGCGGAATTACAATTCATATTTAATAAAATTTGAGTTTTAAACAAAAAAAAATGAATGAGAAAAATAAAAATGTTTAAATTATTACAAATAAAAATTTAATGTGCGTAACATTTTTGTTGCACATGCAAAATATGTTTAACTTTTTATTTATAGATTTTCAGGGATTTGGTGCACTATGGTGGAATAGTGGGGTTCGTTAGATATATTTCCTATTTTCATGGGGCTGCTGCATCTCGATGTCTTTGACACAATGACGTCGTCTTCCAGGACATCTCAAGGAACGGCAAAATGCTGGTACGAATTCTTCCTCGTATTTTGGATAGCAGCAGTCGTAAATTAGATAGCCAATTATGCAGATGGCAATGATATATAGTAAAATTGAATTTTGTTCGGTCGCAGATTTGTAAGATACGCGATCCAGTTCTTGTTTTATATCCGACATCTGTTGGGCTTCTGCTTTGAGATTATTTAATTTAGCATAGTTATAGTTTATTGGCATAATTTTTACTTCAGGTAAACTATTCACAAGAGGGTGTTTAAACAATTCCTATAATATGTCTATTTTCATTTCAGGTAGCTCCAGTTTTGTTTCGATGACACCTTCGTCATGGAGTTTGGTACTTTGTAGAGTAGCAGTGCAGTATTCATTTAAAGTGAGTATACCAGCGCCTTCAAAATTTGTTGTGGTAAAGTTAGAGTGGCATCCTTCGACAACACTTATGGGATTCGTGAATAATATTAGCCATTTATTTTTCTCCAGTCGATGAATAATTTTAAATTTTCCTTTTGTTGACATTATATTGCATAGTTTGGAATATTTTTATTTATCTTGATGTTGAATACTATTTTCGCAGATGGGGTCAGCGCCTTCATCTTCAATAATTAGTGATTTGCAAACATATTTACTCTCGTCGTAGTGTTTGCACGTCGATAGGTCATCAAAGGTTACATAGAACCTTCTGTCTCTTATTAAGCCTACATATTTGCTCTGAACTAATAGGGTGTGGTAGAGGTCGGATTGGTTATCTTTTTTAGGAAGGGATAATACCTCGTAACCCATAAAATAATCCTCATTTACTAAAGGTATTTCTATAACTGAGACAAAAGTTAAATCTTCTAAGTACGTATTATAATTACTGATTTTAATTAAATAATGTATGTTATGAAAGCTTGGTATTTCAATGAATTTTCCTGAATCGGGACTTTTCTTTAATTCTTTTACTAAATTACTGTAATTTATTATATTTGCAGGTAATATGCCAGACAAAGCGGATTTGATAGCGTTGAGGAGTTCGTCAATTTTATTGTTAATTTGATAATTAAATTGTCTATGATAAATTCGTATAATTCAAATAAAGTTTCATGCTGTTTTATTTGTTGAATTTCATTTCTATTTTCCTGTACATATTTCTGTATTTTGAGCATATTAAAATTAATTACGCGTTCATTTTATAAAACTGAGTTTATTGTTTTATTAAAAGAGTCAATTACTGATGTTGTCACTTGGATTTGCTTACTAACGAGGTTTTTCATGGTTTCGCCATTTTTATCTAATTTTTTGATTACAGTATTTTTTCTTTGTCTATCGTTGCTGTCCATAGTGCCAAAAAGGGTTCTGAGAACTGAACCTAAAGGATTAATTAGTCCTCGTTTCGTTTTTCTAGTTTGCTCATTATTTTTAGTGGGAAGGCATTTTATTTTATTTTCAATGTCTACTGAAAGAGTTCTTTCTAAGGCCTGTAAATGTAATTATGCAGATGGCAATGATATATAGTAAAATTGAATTTTGTTCGGTCGCAGATTTGTAAGATACGCGATCCAGTTCTTGTTTTATATCCGACATCTGTTGGGCTTCTGCTTTGAGATTATTTTATTTAGCATAGTTATAGTTTATTGGCATAATTTTTACTTCAGGTAAACTATTAACAAGAGGGTGTTTAAACAATTCCTATAATATGTCTATTTTCATTTCAGGTAGCTCCAGTTTTGTTTCGATGACACCTTCGTCATGGAGTTTGGTACTTTGTAGAGTAGCAGTGCAGTATTCATTTAAAGTGAGTATACCAGCGCCTTCAAAATTTGTTGTGGTAAAGTTAGAGTGGCATCCTTCGACAACACTTATGGGATTCGTGAATAATATTAGCCATTTATTTTTCTCCAGTCGATGAATAATTTTAAATTTTCCTTTTATTGACATTATATTGCATAGTTTGGAATATTTTTATTTATCTTGATGTTGAATACTATTTTCGCAGATGGGGTCAGCGCCTTCATCTTTAATAATTAGTGATTTGCAAACATATTTACTCTCGTCGTAGTGTTTGCACGTCGATAGGTCATCAAGGGTTACATAGAACCTTCTGTCTCTTATTAAGCCTACATATTTGCTCTGAACTAATACGGTGTGGTAGAGGTCGGATTGGTTATCTTTTTTAGGAAGGGATAATACCTCGTAACCCATAAAATAATCCTCATTTACTAAAGGTATTTCTATAACTGAGACAAAAGTTAAATCTTCTAAGTACGTATTAAAATTACTGATTTTAATTAAATTATGTATGTTATGAATGCTTGGTATTTCAACGAATTTTCCTGAATCGGGACTTTTCTTTAATTCTTTTACTAAATTACTGTAATTTATTATATTTGCAGGTAATATGCCAGACAAAGCGGATTCGATAGCGTTGAGGAGTTCGTCAATTTTATTGTTAATTTGATAATTAAATTGTCTATGACAAATTCGTATAATTCAAATAAAGTTTCATGCTGTTTTATTTGTTGAATTTCATTTCTATTTTCCTGTACATATTTCTGTATTTTGAGCATATTAAAATTAATGACGCGTTCATTTTATAAAACTGAGTTTATTGTTTTATTAAAAGAGTCAATTACTGATGTTGTCACTTGGATTTGCTTACTAACGAGGTTTTTCATGGTTTCGCCATTTTTATCTAAATTTGTGATTACAGTATTTTTTCTTTGTCTGTCGTTGCTGTCCATAGTGCCAAAAGGATTCTGAGAACTGAACCTAAAGGATTAATTAGTCCTCGTTTCGTTTTTCTAGTTTGCTCATTATTTTTAGTGGGAAGGCATTTTATTTTATTTTCAATATCTACTGAAAGAGTTCTTACTAAGGCCTGTAAATGTAAGGTTTCATTGGATTTTTTCGCGGCTCTTTCGAAGTTTTGAAATTCTAAAATCATCGGCTTCATCCTTTCAAAGGCTGTTATTATCCCATCATACTTTCTATAAGTTATTAGTTTCCATTCGTTATTATAATTATAGAGATTCCCTATTGGATTTAGAAATAATCCTGGATTTACTTGTAACTTCGTTATATTCCCATAGACGAGGTAGAGGGTTGTAAATCTGTAATAGAACGACGAAAATAAGGTCGTTTATTATCTATAGAAACGGTTAATAATTTATTACGGTCTATTAGTAAGGTAGTAGTTCTGGAAGTCAATTTAGTTATTTTAAATGATCCGGTCCACCTTATGCGAGTACCAGTTTTCTTTTTGCCATTATATAAAACTAAATCATTTATTTTGTATGTGTGAGTTTTTCTTTTGCTATTAACTCTGGCTAAACTGCGTTGTTTACTTTTTATGTTTGTCTCGATTGCCAGCTTATGTAGTTTATTTAGCTTTGTACTGATCGTCCTGTAATAAAAATCTTTTGTTTTATCTGTATTGATTTTTCTTAAATGGTCGCGCGTTTCGCCGTATATTCGTTCAAAAGAAGTAAAACCTGTAGATGAATGTCATGAATTATTATATGTCATGACGGATATACTAAGGGCTAGTTCCCATGACACTTCCGAGTTGCTCACGAGACATCTCATTGTGTCTTTTATTGTAGGATGTACTCATTCAACCCCTCCGTTTGATTGAGGAAATTGCGTAAGAGCCTCAGTTTTTTCTATTTGCAAAATGTTGCATATTTTTTTCATGGCTTTCGAAACAAATTCCGCGCCTAAATCGGAATGAACTCGTAGCGGTAATCGGTATTCCTAAATGTTGGCAATAATAAATTAATAATTTTGAAACTTCAGTTGTTGATTTTTCTTTTAATATATAAGGTGCTAAGAATTTGGTTAGTTCATCTAAGATCGTAAGTACATATATTTTACGGTTGCGTTCGCCTATTTCGATTATGTCAATATTAATTCTTTCTAGCGGTTTCGTAGCGCTAGTGGTTATAACGAAAGGCTGTGTCCAATTTCTACGGTCTATTTTTTTTTCTTTGACATATATCGCAAGTACTTATATATTATTTAACTTCTTTATTTAAATTAGGCCATTCATATTTAATTTTTACCTGGCGTATAGTTTCGTCTATGCCTTTGTGCGCTGTAAATCTCAAGTCGTATAAGGAATATCTATGTGAACGACATATAGGCAATTCTGCGTAATCCGAAATTTCTAATTTTTGCTCACAAATTCCTTTTATTTGAATTTTTTCTTTAAATGTTTTTAAATTTTTAATTAATGCAGTAGTTTTAGGCGATATGGTGCTGACGGCAGCGCCAGTATCTACTAAAAATTTCATGTTTATGTCGCCTACCGAATGTTTAATACATAAAAGTTTATTTAATTTTCCGTCTACGACATTATTTATTGGATATTTATTTTTTATTACATTTCTAGCAGATTGATGAGGACTTCCGCTTCGTCTTCGGAGGATGGCTGCTCGTCGTGATCCTCCGTTTGTTCGTTTAAAGAATTTATTTTCTTTTCTTTAATATTATTATTATTTTTACTAATGTTGCTAGGACCAGTTTGCAACTTCCTACAGTACTCGATGGTATGCCCCTGCATTTTGCAATGGGTGCAATAATGCTCGGTATTAATCGGGCGCTTGTTATTTTCAGTCCTAAGCGATTTTTCGTTGTTAGAGATATTTGAAGAGTTTTGAGACGGATTATTATTTAATATAATTATATATACTCGTACTATTATATATAATTTTCTGAATATTTCTTTAAATTATATTCAGGGATTTTTCATGTATAATTATTTTTATTATAAAAATTAAGAGCGCGTTCCTCTTCGAGAGCGAACTTGAAAGCTTCGTCCGGTCGTAGAGGGTCTACGAAATCTAATCGCGTTGTAAAAATGTGGTTCTAAACCAACTAGAAAGTTATTCATTAAGAGTTTATCGTATTTTTTGATAAAATATTCGATTTGTCATTAAAAATGTCTGAATTTGAGAGAAGCTCGTTTTTTAAGTTTTCATAATACTCGAAAAACTTTGAAACGGATCCCCTTTGTTTGGCCATCTGCGACTCTAATAATATTTCGCTAAGATTTCTACACTTTTTAAAATGCAAATTTAATTCTGTTAAAAATTCGTCTAAGTCAGTAAAGTTTCGCCTATTTGCAAAACTTGCTGCTTTACTTTCCAATTGGGAAATGGCAGCAGGTAATAACAACATTTTTTGTACATTATTCGCCCAAGTTTGTGCTTGGCGGCAATTTCTAATAAAAATATTTAAATTATTTGTGCTCTCAGTGAATTTAGGAATGAGGTTAAATAATTGGTTCGTAGGTACCAATGGATCCAGTTTGATGTCCAGGCCCTTAAAATGTTGGGCAGCGTCGTGGGTGCCTGGTTTGGGTTCGGTGGTCATTTTAGTAACTACGATCTTTTATCGTAATAAAATTTTTAAAATATATTATAAGGATAATGGTTTAAAAGCGAAGGAAGATTCACACCCTAAAAGCACGAGAAATATGAAAAGACTTACAGTGTCAATATCGACGTCTTCATCTGCCTCTCGTTGTATACTGCAACTTGCGGATGACTTCTCGGCTGGGCTGCGGCTCCTGTAGAGTTGACCTCTGAGATTTTGATCGGAGATTTTTCGCGATGCGGATGGGCGCAAGGAATCTTATTAATTTCGAAAATACTGACTGCGCCAAAATGTTATACGTAGGTTCTTTAAAAGACTTTTTAAAAATATCAATTTATTAATTTCCTACAATATAACTTTACTGCTAACTTAAACTCAAATTAACAAAGTTAACTTAACTAGGAGACCACGATCCTAATTCGTAGTTATAGACGACTGCTTTATCAAGACTACTGCACACTTTTTGGGTGCTTGGGGTATATTTATCATCTAATACAATACGTATATAAGGGTTGTGTAACTATGATAGAATAATTCTATGTGTGGGTAAAAAAAATAGATAACAAAATATTCTATATTAACAATGTCTTCATTGTTTTACGTTATCAATGAATGAAGCCCTTTGTTCTATTTCTAGAAACATAGTTTAATGATGATAGAAATACATTCTAATAAATAATGGTGCAATAAAAAGATAGAGGGAAGTTTAGATATTATCCACGTCTTGTCACCTCTTGTGTTTAATTTTTATGACATTATCACGTGATTATTTCTTTAATTTTTTCGACAAAGGCACATATTTTTCTGGTTTTTGATACATTCGTATTTTTCCGTGTTGTTTTTTTTTTCAATTTTCGACAGACAGTTTTTGTTCCATAATTAATTAGCACCACGGTCAACTTGAACGGAGTCCGTTTAGAGCGACTTCGGCATAACCTCTCACATTCACTAATTCTAAACCTTGTTGAGTTACTTTAGACCGACTGCGAACAGGACATTCATGATGTTATGAGATACTGTACCAATATTATAACGACGAAAATATTTATTGTTTGCATTGAATAGGCTCCGAAACAACTGATTTTGATGAAATTTGACCTCGGGAAAGGACATCGGGTACTTTTTTATCGCGGAAAACTGGATGGTTCCTGAATCCTGTGGGATTTCCTTTTGCGTGTTTCGCGGGAAACATCTAGTAATTTATATTCCCTTTGTCGGTTACCCGTAACACAAGTTTTTCAGATACTTAGTTTGGGACCAGATTGACGTGGTGTGAAAGCGAGAAGAGTTCATAAATAAAAAAAAACTATGAAATTACACTTTTTTTAACCAGCCAGAACCTTTTATGTATTCATAAAAGTTAAAATTAAACATACTTTTTTAAGAAAATAAGGTGTGTAAATTAGTCAATGGTGAATTTATAGGATAATTGTTGGTGATTATAATAGTAAGAATTATAATATCTATGGACGCTTCACACCACGTCAATCTGGCCCCGTGCTAAGTATCCGAAGAACTTAAGTTACGGGTACCAGACAACGGGCAGCATATTATAGTATACATAATAGTTAATACATATATTTAAGATTTTTATTATAATATGCACATATTTAATACACATGCATGACTCAGGAACATTGAAAACTTTTTTGTTACTCGGCGGGATTCAAACCCGCGACCGCCGGTTTGAGCGCCGTCGCGCTAACCACTGAGCCACAGAGGCCGTCAAATTATTAAAACAACGATTATGATCCCTTTAAAAGGAATTCAGCGTTTTAGAGCCAAAAATACATTGAAAGGGCACGGAAATTTTCGCTTACGTGATATTCCTTTTGAGTTTGTGGTTACGGGTTACGTACTGTGATACTTATCCTCGATTCCAGGCACTTGTCAACTGTTCATCTGTAAACGCGTACACGCTGACTGAATTACAATGCGTGTTCGCATGTTCCTTACTGCCCTATAACTACGCAACTGGCGAGCCGCGGTCCGACACCACGTCGCCTTACAAAGATTACCAAGTCAGCATTCTATGAAATAAGTAAGTACCTATGTAACTATGTCCCAACAGTATACCCCCTTTATTTAAAAAAAATATAAATTTGCAAAAAAAAACTGTCCTTAGAAACAAAAAAAACACGGTTACTCTATCATTACCGGTTACTTGCTACGAGTAATACAATACATTGCTATCGCTACAAGAATGCGCTGACTTGCAATCTCTGCTTGCAAGAACACCATCATACAATGTAGACTTACACTAATACACACAAACTTACAATAACTTTTAAATTGACAACTCATAATATTAATATTACAAAACCAATAGCATGTGCAAGTTGTTGCACCCTAGGCCTACGACATAGTCTTGGCGTCGGTAGATAGTAGACATCTACTACCTACCAGTAGTTGAACTTAAAACTTTATCTGACCTACTTATAACGCGGTAGGGGCCATCATAAGTGGGCGTTAAAGGCTTCTTTACGGCATAATTCCTAATAAACACATGGGAACATGCTTATAAATCCTTATACGTGAACAACTTACGTGTATCGCTATCCGCTCGTGCCTTGGGTCGCAAGCTATGAATCATTTCTCGTAACTTTTCTACGTACGTGTAATAATTAAAATTGGCTGTTCCACTTACCTCGTAAAAATCGCCGGGTAAGCGCAAAGGTTGTCCTAGCACCAACTGTGCTGCGCTGATGCCGGTGTCACACCGACTCACAGCACGGAGTCCGAATAAAACGGTGGGCAACTCGTCATCTCACGACGTTCTACTTGTTAATCTACATGTTAGAGCTACTTTAAAAAAACGATGCCACCGCTCTATCTTCCCGTTACTTTGGGGGTGATAGGGGGTGGGGGGGGTGGTCCTTATTCTCTGTCCACCTAACATTTTTAGTAAGTTACTAAATAATTCGCTCTCGAATTGCCTGCCTTGATCACTCGTTATTCGGTTGGACATCCGCATCTACAAATCCAATTTTCATAAATCGCTCTGGCGACCGATTCGGCTGTTATGTCGCTAGTGGCTACTGCCTCTGGCCAAGATTACACCTATCTATAATTGTAACGCAATATCTATTACCTCTTTGTGTTGTTTGTAACGGGCCTACTATATCGACGTGTATGTGTTCAAATCTTTCGCTCGGTGTAAACAATCCTAAACCCGAAATAACATGACGATTCACTTTACTCTTTTGACACGGTATATAATTTTTAGTCCAATCCCTAACGTCTTTATTCATTCCTGACCAAAAATAACGAGAGGATTTTTAGTGTTGTTCTGACGCCTGGATGACTAATGTTATGTACAGAAAGAAAAATATTATGCCTGCATTTTTTTGGTATATACCTATGGCCTAACATTACTAGTCGAAATATCACAATATATACTTTTACTCAAATTAGGTAACATAACTTGTTTTAACTGAATTTGTGACGCATCACAAGTTCCTAAAAAATCTGTAATCTGATCATCATCATCCTGTCGCAACGCTATTTCTTCGTAATCGACTACAGTCGCACACACGAAAGTCTCAACACGCGATAAGGCATCCGCTATTGGATTTTTGCTACCACTACGCGATGAATACTATTTGTATACTCGCTTATGTACATTAACTGTCAAATACGTCTAGGTGTCTCTTTCTCCGAATTGATCTTTGTAAGCGCGTGAGTCAAAGGCTTGTTGTGGTCTGTAAATACCGTTAAAGCACGACCTTCAATTATGTTTCTAAAATGCATGATAGACATGTATATGGCAAGCAATTCTCTATCGTATGTACTGTAATTTTGTTGCGTCTGCGACAGTTTTTTTGAAAAATAGCCTAAGGGTTGCCATGCATTACCGACATACTGCTGTAAAACGGCACCAACACACGTATTTGAAGCGTCTGTCATAATTGATAATGGGACATCCGGGGCCGGGTGAGCGATTGTCGCGGTGCTTTTAAGGCTCTCCTTACACTGCTCGAATGCCAACTCCGATTCTCTAACCCAAACTATCCTAGTTTTGTCTTTCTTTTTAGCGTTGTGCAAAAACTTATTTAAATGCGCATGACTTTCGGCGGCCTTATGCCTAAAAACCTTCTCATACTTTCCACAGTTTCCGGCTTTGGATAGTCGGTAATAGCCTTAACCTTATCGGCCAGCGGGCGTATTCCTTCCTGTGTAACTTTATAACCTAAAAATTCGATTTATTTTTGTACCAAATAGACATTTAGATGAGTTAGTTGTAATTCCTTATGTACTAAATCGTTCAAATACTTGTCTTACGTGCTCTTTATGCGTGACGACATCCTCTGACGCAATTATGACGTCATCGATGTAACAAAATAAGGAACTTTGTTGTTTATCTCCCGTGTTAGAGTCTATTATTGAAATAATTTTTAAACCTCGTAATACTGTGTTATCTATGAACCTCTGGAAAGTTTGGGCTGCATTCTTTAGTCCGAAGGTCATGCGAGTGAATTCATAAAGACCGAACGGAGTAACTATCGCTGTCTTCTCCATGACCTCGGGAGCTATTTTAATAATATGATATGCACGGTTTATATCTAATCTAGTGAATATTTTTTTACCTGTCAAACTATAAGTAAAATCATGCAAACTAGGAACGGGGTATCTGTCCGGCGTAGTCATCGCATATTTTAATCTACGATAATCGCCACAGAATCGAATCTGGCCATCCTTTTTAGGGACGACGTGCAAAGGACTAGCCCATTGGCTGCAAGAAGGCTGACAAATACCCATTTCCTGCATCAAACGAAATTCGTCTCTTACCCTTGTATACTTCTCCGGAGGAAGCGGGCGGGCGCGCGCATGCGCATACATACAACCCGAGCTAATAAAAGCGTGTTAATCTCAATTATTAACACGCTTTTATTAGCTCGGGTTGTATGTATCTATGTATGTAACGGAATCTTTGAGCTTAATTTTCACCGGTTTCTAGACGTCTGATCAACTCGAAACTTTGCACACGTCTTAAGGGCCGATGACAATGCAATAACCCGATAAAAAATTTCTATTATCCTGATTAGGATCGTCAGGATTAATAAATTTCTTCGCGGATCCTTTGCATGAGAGTAACAAAGACAGAGCGCGTGAACTGCGCAGGCGCGTAGTTTTGGACTCTGCTTGTGGCACTTGGCTCAGAACGACAGAGCCAAAACATTTTCAAGAAGGCTGCGTTTTCGTCTTGTTTGCTTCTCATACATACGTAGGTTCTGGCGAGTCTCTAGGAAACACATGCTAGTATTCATAATTATAATATTTATAACATATTGATAACCGTGATTCAAAAAAGGCTGATTTGCGAAAAAATAATCAGAACAGTAATTTCAACAATTTCTCAATTTTACGGAACAAAATTTAATAAACAACACAGCTTTGAATTTATCGTCGATAGTAAATAATAGTTTAAAAAACTAAAAAAACACGCTTTTATTGCTGACCGAACTAAAAAGTAGAAATTAATTCTTAATTACAAAGAGTTTATTTTACAGTAGTAGGAAGTCAAACAATCAATCGTGAGTAATTAACTCGAAATAAAATTATAATAAAATTTAAGTTATTAACAGAATAATTCAATTCAGAGTAAAAAGCGTGGGGTGCATTTTCCTATATTTTTATGACTCTCCTCTCATAGATAGTTGCCAATAGAATAGTTGTAATAATTAATATATTAAGCACCCCACGATTTTTACTCTGAATTGAATTATTCTGTTAATAACTTCAATTTTATTATAATTTTATTTCGAGTTAATTACTCACGATTGATTGTTTGACTTCCTACAACTGTAACATAAACTCTTTGTAATTAAAAATTATTTTCTACTTTTTAGTTCGGTCAGCAATAAAAGCGTGTTTTTTAGTTTTTTTAAACTATTATTTTTTTAGTTAGTGTTTATGTAATATGCGAGCTTTAGTATACTGGCGTTCGAAAACAGGTATTCGGATATCAAAATATGTAAAACGAGTTTTTGCAAAATCATCCCAAATAACTAGAACAGGTATTTTACGCAACCGTATCCTTTTTATATCGAAGGTTTTCTTTTTTGCTTGTCTTTAAAAACAATTACAATTTCAGTTACCTTTTATAAAAAACAAAAAAATATATTAATGTTGGATTATTTTGCACTCAAAATAAAGTGGACACAAAAGAATAAAATACAATCGGTAGTCGATTCCGCTATTAAATCTTACAATTACACAGCTTCGATGCAGTCTCGTTATGTTAAAACTGCAAATGGTATTCTCATAAACGCCAAGTGCGCGCACTGCTGATATAATGCATACACTTCGGTGGCCGCTGCGGCCTGGCCGCCAGTGCGCGCTTAGTCTTGGTGTTTTACTGTTTAACACGTGATGTATTTATATTTTCCGATATTTAATAAAAAATCCATTAGTATCTACTCTGGTACCCGTAACACAAGTTCTTCGAGAACATTCATAGCACGGGACCAGATTGACGTGGTGTGGAAGCGTCCATCGATATTTAATTTATGCCATAAAAAAATGTATGTACTTTCCAAGTTTCCAGTAATTTGTACTCGTAATAATGCCCCCGCATTAATAAGCGCAGCGGAAATATGAGTTTTCCCCATTTAATTAGAACTGATCTACATATACCTACAGTGTGTTTCGTCTCAAGGTTAAGATATTTTAACAGCAGATAATAGGTTTAATTTTATCGACAAAACACCCGTCTTTTCAGGGTCGCAACCCCTTCCTTAACCTAACCCCAGTTACAAACAATTGAATATTTTATGTTTTGGATACTACCTTAATCCGTCCCGTCCCGTTTCTACGTTTTGGAAATGGAACCCTAGAAAAACAAAAACTGAATGCTCTGTGTATTGATTTTAAACTGAATTCCAAAAAGGAGGCGACTATTTTGTTATTGTTTGGGCGCCAGATTTTGTTATGTTTACACTATAAAGAGCATCATCATTTTGGAAATTTTAAGTTCGTCAAAATATATACATTAATTTTAGTTTCTAAAATTATTATGGTTGATATATCTTGGCATTATAATTATTCAATCTGTTACGGGAAGAAGTTTTTTTTAAAGAATTGACGAGATACTTGTTCTGGAAAGTAAAGACATTGAAGCCCTATAAATTATGACACGCAATATTTCGGTTCTATTAAAATTTTACAGCTGACAAAAAATGCAAAATAAATCCCTTTATTTAACCAAGGTTCCAAATAACTTACTTACTCACGATTTTTTATCACAATCTGCACGCCAAAATCACTTACGGTTAAACACGAAAAAAAACACACGTTGTCGCTTGGAACTCGTATGTCTGACTGGTCGACAGTAGTAGTACTTATCATCTATGAACAGCGTGCTGATTCGCAACGTGAACCGCGAACACTCCGGGAAGTAGGGGAGACCGAGGGGTGTTGAAACAATTTTGACATTTTGTTTCATACACCAAACACTATTGACAGAAATGGTATGTTATGAGTACCAATCGTTAGGTCATTTTTTATACTTGCAAATGAATAACATAAAGAAATTGTAAGCGTTAAATATTGTGGTGAAAAATCGACTTTACCGCAACAAGTCATCTTGTTTCAATTCCCCTCATACCGAGGTAAAATGATACAAGCGTCGAGGAGAGTTGAAACATATGATTTTTGAGAAATATTAAGGGCTATAAATAGAAATTTTGATTAAATTTAAAGGTATTTATTAAAATAAAACTTTTCAATCAGGTACATATTTGTTTTCTTTACGTACGTATTCATATTTTGTACTACTAAATCACTTGTATAAGTAACTACACTTTCAATACAAATAATCAACTCCTAAAATAGTTAAAAGCACCATAACGTTTTATTCGTCATACTAATTAAAATAACAATTAGATAAACAAAATGTGTTAGATTAATTCTAAACCTTTAAAATAAAATAACTTTCAATACTTGTAGGTTGAGGTAATCTCAGAGAAAGATTAGGATGACGTTTCATAAAAGATCGAAGCCAAACCTCTCCAGCCATTTCATGCTTAGTCCAAGAAGTAGGATTTTTTTTATTATATTCAACAGCCAACCTATAGGCAAATCTTCTTGTTTCCTTAGTTCTCAGACCAAAGTTAGCAGCAGCGCAGTTTAAAAGATAGTCACAAAGTGCCTTCTCATCTGAAGCCGTCAAAACAGTCTTCCAACCGTTGGAGCAGTCGCCGTTTTGTTAGCTTCATAAGCAGTTTTTTCTTTAATATACCTGTAGAGAGAAGAATGGTTTAGGTTGTAACTCGAAGCTGCGTCACGGAGACTTTTTTGCCGCAAAGTTACTTCGTCTGCTGCGAGATCATACATTTCACGACTCGCCATACCTCTGTCAGTTTTTCTTTTATAATCAGTAGGCATGCTGAAACAAAATAAATACTTAAACTAAATCAACAAAAAATATATTTATTTGTGTCCTTTAATTATTGACTGAGCAGTCTGATATAAAATTGAAAACGAGGAGAGTTGAAACAACCTGTTTCAAATCTCCTCAGTAAGAAAAAACCTCCCAATATTAATTTAATCTAAAATTAAGAAGCAAATATACAGTAATCAACTGTGCCAAATATTTTTATTAAATCTTTAGTTAACGAGCTTTCGAAACATACATAACTCTATCTAAAATACTAAACCCTTATCAAAATACAGGCATGGTAAAAAAACGTTAATAACTTACTTTTCACGATTTTTGTCGCATGGCACGCAGATCTCCACAACCGCTCGGCTCACGCCACCGACGCGTACTGACAAATCATCGTGTGGAAAGGAGTAGTTGAAATGCGACATTGCCAGCTCGCTAACGGTTTTAAGTTCAAAAAAATCGGTACTGTTTCAATTCACCTTTGTGTCAAAACACTATTGACAGAAATGGTATGTTATGAGTACCAATCGTTAGGTCATTTTTTATACTTGCAAATGAATAACATAAAGAAATTGTAAGCGTTAAATATTGAGGTGAAAAATCGACTTTACCGCAACAAGTCATCTTGTTTCAATTCCCCTCATACCGAGGTAAAATGATACAAGCGTCGAGGAGAGTTGAAACATATGATTTTTGAGAAATATTAAGGGCTATAAATAGAAATTTTGATTAAATTTAAAGGTATTTATTAAAATAAAACTTTTCAATCAGGTACATATTTGTTTTCTTTACGTACGTATTCATATTTTGTACTACTAAATCACTTGTATAAGTAACTACACTTTCAATACAAATAATCAACTCCTAAAATAGTTAAAAGCACCATAACGTTTTATTCCTCATACTAATTAAAATAACAATTAGATAAACAAAATGTGTTAGATTAATTCTAAACCTTTAAAATAAAATAACTTTCAATACTTGTAGGTTGAGGTAATCTCAGAGAAAGATTAGGATGACGTTTCATAAAAGATCGAAGCCAAACCTCTCCAGCCATTTCATGCTTAGTCCAAGAAGTAGGATTTTTTTTATTATATTCAACAGCCAACCTATAGGCAAATCTTCTTGTTTCCTTAGTTCTCAGACCAAAGTTAGCAGCAGCGCAGTTTAAAAGATAGTCACAAAGTGCCTTCTCATCTGAAGCCGTCAAAACAGTCTTCCAACCGTTGGAGCAGTCGCCGTTTTGTTAGCTTCATAAGCAGTTTTTTCTTTAATATACCTGTAGAGAGAAGAATGGTTTAGGTTGTAACTCGAAGCTGCGTCACGGAGACTTTTTTGCCGCAAAGTTACTTCGTCTGCTGCGAGATCATACATTTCACGACTCGCCATACCTCTGTCAGTTTTTCTTTTATAATCAGTAGGCATGCTGAAACAAAATAAATACTTAAACTAAATCAACAAAAAATATATTTATTTGTGTCCTTTAATTATTGACTGAGCAGTCTGATATAAAATTGAAAACGAGGAGAGTTGAAACAACCTGTTTCAAATCTCCTCAGTAAGAAAAAACCTCCCAATATTAATTTAATCTAAAATTAAGAAGCAAATATACAGTAATCAACTGTACCAAATATTTTTATTCAATCTTTAGTTAACGAGCTTTCGAAACATACATAACTCAATCTAAAATACTAAACCCTTATCAAAATACAGGCATGGTAAAAAAACGTTAATAGCTTACTTTTCACGATTTTTGTCGCATGGCACGCAGATCTCCACAACCGCTCGGCTCACGCCACCGACGCGTACTGACAAATCATCGTGTGGAAAGGAGTAGTTGAAATGCGACATTGCCAGCTCGCTAACGGTTTTAAGTTCAAAAAAATCGGTACTGTTTCAATTCACCTTCGGTCTCCCCTATTACTGCTACGCGTTCAATCCGATTGGATCCAACCAGGCCGAAGTGAATGTGCAATGTGCCTTTGACATCAAAGGTAAAATAATACTATTACTTTACCAATCAATCAAGTTTTTATTTGCCAGAATATGGATAATGTACCTAATAGGTACAAACACATTCTGCCTTTACTATTCATACGGCGTCAAGTATTAATAAAAAGAAAACCTTACACCTAAATATACAAATTATATTCTACATTTTTATTGAATTTTTAATAATATTGTTAAACAATACAATATTTTGTATTAATATTATTTACATTTAATTTAATTTTTTATCATTCATATAATCATTTGCAGAGTAGCAGCATTTATTTTTTAACAGTTGAAATAGTCGTATATATTTAAAGTTATATATTTAAAGTTATAAATATTTGCTAGATTGTAACTTCTATACCCTGCGTTTTATGTTGACATTAAATATAATTTAAAGTGAAACACATTGATAACCTGTAACCATTTCGTTTCTATATATTATGTCGAATGTATGTCGGCCTCAATACAGAAGAGATCCTCTAATAATAAAATAGCACAAAAAATAACATACCTATTATTATAATAATTGTAAAATATATTAATAATTTACAAAATTCGTAGTTCAATAAAAAATAGTTATGATGTGAAAAAATATGACGTAGGTATATGTTCCAAATTTAAATGCAATAAAAAAGTAAATTTGCAATGTGCCAGTATTAAAATAAGTTTTTATATCGACCTGAACAGTTGCTATCGACTCTGGATCAAATTCGGACTAACACCTTTTAAACAAAATCTTATGTATATGTCGCAGGTATTTAGTCAAAGACGTTATATTATAATATCACTAGTGAAATTTTAATTACACTGATTATTGTCAATAACGACAGATTCGTATAATTACGGGCTTATTTCAGTGATATTGTAATTTCACTGGATCGCAAAAGTGATATTATAATAAATCTAGGTTTATTATGGGTTTTGTTTGTGGTGGGAGCCCCGCGTGATCTGATTGGTCTATAGAGTTAATCAGTCGCCATTTTCAAAATAATTGTTGTAAACATTGGAGCGTGCTTTTTATAATATTTTCATTCTTTTACTTTACAGTTTAAGTAGTAACTATAAAAAAGTTACAAATAAAATTTAAAAAGAAATAATTTTCAAAACCATGTCTTTTATTTCCTAACTCTATGCTTAATATTTGTAGCTCAGTTGGTAACGAAAGCGGACCAATCAGCGATCGGTCTGATAATCTAACGGCTTTCTCAAACCAGTGCTATTGTCAATATATCACTGCCTTACAATTTCACTGTATCGGTCTAGTGAAATTGCTGCTGTTTGCTGAGTAAAACTAATTTGCTGCTGCTAATATGTATATTTGCTAAGATACAGGATAAAATGCTAATGCTATATGCTAATGAGTTACACAGTCCGCAATGCGCGACGGTTTTGCGTAAACTGACTTAAACCTAAAATATACCTAAAATGAGCGTACGCGTGAAATGTACAAAAATGCTGATGATGCTATGTACGGTTGTTGCACCGCACATGCTCCCGGGCGACAGAAGCGGTGGGTGCTGGATGATGAGATGGTCGATGAGCTAACCTAATAACAAGGTGATGGAACAATAATATACTAAAGCTATTACAGGTGATGCCCGACAATAGTATTATTATTGGTCGCTCTTAAAACTACACCGTTCTAGTTTCGGAGATGTGCTTTTGTTCACTGACTGATTACACTTAACACAATACTTTGATACTGATTTGTTTATTTCACTTTCACTCACCCACTTATCACTTACACTGGCACTAACACTAACACTCGGGTCAATGCTGGTGCGCAGTTGCGCAGTTGCACCGCCAGCGCCGGCCCCGCCGACCGCGGCTCGACCGGGGATAGTGCGGTCGGCGCGGCTGGTGCAGCTCGCACCGCCAGCGCCGGCCCCGCTGACCGCTGCCGATGGGCGCACCACAGGCCCACTGCTGCTGCTAAAGCTACTGCTGCTAAACAGTATATGGCGGCGTAGTGATGAATGTCGTGTGACGACAACTCCGTCTCCATTTGCTCCGAAGCTGCTTTCATTTGCTTGATGCGCTCCCCGAGAGCAAGCAGGGAGTGGTTGTAGCTCCCGCTTTCTTCGCGCGTAATCGGGGGCAACGATATGTTGATCAAGTGATTTAAGGGTGCGATTTCTGGTGCATAGACTACCGGCTCGTTATTAATTATATTAGAAAGCTGTTTGTGTGAATTAATAGTAAAAGTCGCGCTCTTAATCGTGCATTCGTCCCACAAAGTGATGACGTTGGCGCCAGTCACCTGTTCGCTGGAAACTTGATCCTTGCATATGAAACGTAGTGTACAATGACCGCAACAATTTATTAAGAATGTATTTGTTTTAATAGGTGTCCATGCCGTCTGGCACTCGCTAAGTGTCGTCTTACACACGTGGCTTTGTTTATCTTTGATACACAGGTTGTCGTCCGACTGTCTTTGGTAGACGGGCATTTGCAATGCACAAAGGTACGCATTACTTGATGTGTATAGAAGACATTTATCAAAGTCGCTGTCAGATATTGGTATAAAAGTATCTTTTCTGAAATTCATAGCGACGTGCTTGGCTATAGGTATTACGCTGACCATAGAATTACCCAGTGTTTGTGGCAGGGGAAACATCGTGTAAACTTCATAGCTTTCCTTATTGATGAGGGGAATTTCAATTTCAAAAATAAAATATTGCTGTGTCATTCTTACTTTAACTGTCATTATTTTATAAATCGACGATAGCTCGGCTTGTAAGTTGGTGACTGGTAACGCTAAGTCCTTGGGCAGCTGCCCACTAATTGTGTTGAGCTCGCTAAGTAGCTGGGAAGGGCTGAGAAGATGGACGTTAAATTGTTTCATATTTGTAATGGTATCATCTTGAATTCCTTTTAAACTGGAGAGTATATTATTAGCGATGATGCTTGTTAAAATAAAATCGTTGGATGCTTGTGTTGCGCTTATTTCCGTCCGTAAAATAGATGTTGTTATGTCTAAATTGTTTAGATGCTGATTAAACATTTTCTGCTGATTCTCCATTGTTCCTTCTATTCTCTGCAGTAAACTATTTTCTGCTTCATAACTGACGTTTGATTTTTCCAAAGCCTTAATAAATGTTTTTGATTGTTTGTAACTAAAGTAATATCTCGCTCATACTGTTGTGCAAATCGCTCGTCTAAGACCCCAAACAATGAATTCGCTACGTAGCCGATCCCATTGATAAGTCCTCGTCGCGTGCGCCGCGGTGCGTCAAAATGTTGATTCAGCAACATACGGTCATAGAACTTTAGCTCGTCGCAGCCGTGATGTAATTGAAGTAATACGATATTACAGTGGCTATATAATTGTTTGTTAGAGGCGCACATATTTTCTAAATGATCGATGTAATTATCGAGCGTTTTAGAACCTTTCCAATACGGCTTCATATTGTAGTAGGCGATTAATTTCCATCTGTTCTCTATAAAATGCATGGTGCCCAGTTTATTAAAGAATATGCGTTTATCGTCACTTATTCTTGTAACATTAAAGGGATTGCTTAGAGTCGCGTTAACCGCTGACGTAAACATTAAAATAAGCAAAGTAAATAAAGATAAAAATTGTATGTTGAATATTTTGTTCGGAACATGCTTATGTCTGTTCCGAGGCGACGCCCTGGATTGGTTTTGCAGATTTTGCTGATGTTCGCTATTTACTGGTAAAACAGAGAGTTTAACTATAGGTCGTTTTATTATGCCGCTTTTTGTTTTCAGGCTTACGACCCTGATGAATCCGTCAGCTCCAGGATGTAATTCAATTACACGCCCGAGTGCCCATTTTCCTGGTGGTAGGAGAGCGTCGTGAATGATGACAATGTCATTTACTTGGATGTTAGGTTTAGCTGCTTTCCACTTGCTTCTGGTGGACAGTTGTGTTAAGTATTCTGTACGACATCGTTTCCAAAAATCGTCGAATATTTTCTGCGTTAACTGCCATCTTGTTCTCTCGTCTCTCTCAGTCTCAATTATCGTTAGGATAGGTCCGCTTGCTAAAAAGTGAGAAGGTGTTAGGTACTCTAAATCGTCAGGATTTTCCGATAAAGGACATAGTGGTCTTGAATTGAGACAAGCTTCTAATTGAGAGAGGAGGGTGGTGAATTCTTCATAGGTGAGTTTCTGTTCACCAAGAACTCGGCGCAAGTGGTACTTCAGGCTTTTAACTGCTGCTTCCCATAATCCTCCCGCACTCGGCCAAGAAGGAGCGTTGAAATGCCACTCAATTTGCATTTCGCTAAGGTCGCTATAGAATTGCTTAGTTAAGATAGATTTCAGGTCGACCAATTCTCTATCTAAGATCTTGCTAGCTCCTACGAAGTTCGTTCCATTGTCGCTGTAAATGTGACGAGGAGTACCTCTTCGTGCTGATAAACGACGTAAAGCTGCTAGGAATATAGACGATGATAAGTCGGACACCAATTCTAAATGGACAGCTTTTGTGACCATACATACGAATACAGCCACATATCCTTTGGTAGTTTTGATGCCGCGACCTTTGCTGGATTTTACGTGTACAAATCCCGTAATCCTGGGATACCAGCGTTAGCTCGCATTGCCTTTACCTCATAATTATTATTGTTGTTGTTGATGATGATGATGATATTGTAGTTGTTGTTGTTGTTGTTGTTGTTGTCGTTGTTGTTGTTGTTGTTGACGTTGTCACGTTCAACTATCGTCAGTAAATCGATTTTACAGACACCCGGTATTTTAGCTTCGACCGAAGGATATCCACACCAAAAATCTCTTCGCATTTTATTAAGTAATTTAAAATAAATAAAAATAAAAAATAAAAATATCTTTATTAAACACACAAGGGACATGACACAGCCAAATTTTAACAAAAAACAAGTAAATTATACACTAACGCACTATATCATTCAAATAATACGAAAAGAGACAGTTTTAAAAACACAGCTGATTAAGGCTATGCAATGCCCACACCATGTGTTTAAATGGATGCCACTCAGGCTTCGACCGCGGCAAGCCGTGGCGCCTGATCATCCGTGACCCCCTTGTAAGTTCGCGATCTCACGACGGCACACAATCATAATTATTAAGTTACAAAAATACAAAAGGTACAAAAAAATAAATAAAAATAAAACACAACGCATATATACATATAATAGTATAGATACGATACTAATTACTTTGTTATTATCGCTTCGAGCTGTTTATTTCGCGGCGCACATAGTCACCGCACACAATCAGCCAGTCGGCGCAAAGACGCGTTCAGCGCTCCTGCCTCGACACGGGCGGCACGTCAACGACGCTCGATATAATATAATATTATATAGTTGAAAATATCATGATTGCGAGTAATAAAAAGATGAAATAATATTTTTAGTAAATATAAACATAATCATATAATATGTAATTCATAAATATACGGGAAAAGCATAATAAATAAAGAATCCTCTGTTGTTTACTACATTTATACAGTGAGCAGACATTGACGTTGGTGATAAGGATTTACACCGCCATAACTCCAGCTTACAGCAACACTTCGGTAAGTATAATGAAAATTATATCACACTTAATGTAATATACGTATATAAGATTGTAGTTATTGTAGTTATCGGGAGAGTATAATATATAGATAGGGTTTGCATTTTGCGATTCGAAATTAAATAATATATTACCGATTAATATCTATTTATTTCATTATTAATAGTCATTATTACATTGTGACGTCGAGTGGCAAAAAGTGTCGTGCCTATTAATCCGTCTAGCCCCAATACAATTCGCAACGCGCCATAAGGAACTTCCAAAAGTTTTAAAAAAATTATACAAGAAATTAGCCAGAGCGGCCAGAGTAGGTTGGGGGCTTAACCCCCAGATAGTTAGGACTATATATATGGCCGTAATAGAGTCGACTATTTTGTATGCATCGGCAGCGTGGGCAAAAAAAAAACCCACCGTGAAAAAGATGGGGGTCCAGAAAAGGCTCAACTCTGTCCAACAGGGTTTTGCCCAGAAGATTTGCAGAGCATATCGGACATAGTAAGTAGTGGTACTCAAGTTTTTTCATATTTGTTTTATGGTTTATTCTTTGTATTTGTTATGTTTACGTGTATGTTATCCTATTTTTCGCGATTTTCTAATATAAGATTTTTTTTATTTTTTTTATTTATTATGCTTCCCGTATATTTATGAATTACATATTATATGATTATGTTTATATTTACTAAAAATATTATTTCATCTTTTTATTACTCGCAATCATGATATTTTCAATTATATAATATTATATTATATCGAGCGTCGTTGACGTGCCGCCCGTGTCGAGGCAGGAGCGCTGAACGCGTCTTTGCGCCGACTGGCTGATTGTGTGCGGTGACTATGTGCGCCGTGAAATAAACAGCTCGAAGCGATAATAACAAAGTAATTAGTATCGTATCTATACTATTATATGTATATATGCGTTGTGTTTTATTTTTATTTATTTTTTTGTACCTTTTGTATTTTTGTAACTTAATAATTATGATTGTGTGCCGTCGTGAGATCGCGAACTTACAAGGGGGTCACGGAAGATCAGGCGCCACGGCTTGCCGCGGTCGAAGCCTGAGTGGCATCCATTTAAACACATGGTGTGGGCATTGCATAGCCTTAATCAGCTGTGTTTTTAAAACTGTCTCTTTTCGTATTATTTGAATGATATAGTGCGTTAGTGTATAATTTACTTGTTTTTTGTTAAAATTTGGCTGTGTCATGTCCCTTGTGTGTTTAATAAAGATATTTTTATTTTTTATTTTTATTTATTTTAAATTACTTAATAAAATGCGAAGAGATTTTTGGTGTGGATATCCTTCGGTCGAAGTTTAGGTTAGGTTAGGTTAGGTTTTTTTTTTTTTTTTTTTTTTTTTTATTGTTCCCCCTAACAGCATCAGGGCCAATTTTTTGCATTGTTTTTTGTTACAGTATGTTTTAGTATGTTTTATTATATTTAGTTACAGTTATTGTTGTTGCTTTTCATTTCTATTGCTATCTCATTCTACATTTCTCTTTTTCTTGTTACATTTCTATTTTACGTTTACAACTTTTATCTTATTAGGTTTACATAACTTTACATACATTTTTCATCACATTCTGCATTTCCTTAATTTGTTTCCCTTTATTACAGCTCTATTTCTTAGTTACATTTTTTACATTTCCTTTACATTTACTCTACATTTCTCACTACGTTGACATTCACTTACACTACTTTTACACACTACAGTTTACTTACACTTCTCCCATCGTATTTTACATTTCTTTTGATATTTATTTCTTATTTCTTTATTTATTACTTTTTTATTTATCCAGCCATAGTATTTTACATTTCTCTTTTCTCTTTTATACTTATTTACTTTACATTATTTTCATCCATTTATAGCTTTAAATTTATAGTATAATAATAATTTTGTTACTAGATTTATATCTTTAGCATTTTACATTTCTTGTATATTTATTTCTGTTTTAAATTATGTTTCTCTTTCTATCATTTTTACATTTTCTTTTATAATTATTAACACTATTTCGATTACATTTACATAATAATTTCTATTTTTACATTAATTCACACTAGATTAATTATTAACCATTTCTATACTTATTTACCTTACATTATTTCCATCTGTAGATTTATATTTATAAAATAATAATAATATATATTAATAGCTTTATATCTTTAACATTTTCCATTTCTCAGTTATTTACTAATTTCTATTTTTAACATTATATTCTCTTTCTATCATGTCTTACATTTTCTTTTATACTTATCGACATTATTTCAGTTTCATTTACATATTATTTTGCATTTATCTATTTTTGGTCTATTCTCTGCTCATTTACATTAGGTACCTTTATTGCGTTATTATCTCCCTTCTTATTGCTATCCAGGTCGAGATGTCCGCCCCGACATATTACATGCTCAAGATTTACATCTACATAAACTTTTGCATGTTCTGCGAGACTCCATGGCATTCCCCTCCGCCAATAGTTCCAGTTTTTCAGTTACATTTGGTCTTAAATTGTTCGCTATAGCTATATATGCTGTCTTATGTAATCATAATCATATATATGCCAAGTTTCACAATAATGTCGGTCTGTTTGCTTGTCTACTTCGTGCATTGGTGTTTTTTAAAATACAATTTTAAATTATATCCAATTACTTTTCGACAGAACTGGAACTATTGGTCTTCAGGGCCGTATGCTACCGTAGCACGCGCCATGGCGTCCCACTTTTGTCGGACCGGGCACTCCGCACTGAAGGCATTATGCTCTACGTCTTTGCTTCCCGTCCCAACGCAGTTTACGCAGCGCGGTTTAGTACCAGCCAAGCGGTCCTCGCACCGAGACTGGTGATGCGCCCCGGAGCAATGGCCGCACCTCACCTCGGCGGTAGTACAGAATCGCCGCCCATGTCCGTACCCTAGACAGCTCGAACACTGTATTAGGGGGGACTGGTCGGCGACCCGCACCCGCTGCATATCTATATATAGATAGCCCGCCTCGGTGAAGCACGTCCACATCTCCGGCGACACAATCATCACCACGTGCTCGGTGCTGTCATCTTTCCCCCGCCTCCTATATCTGACCTTCATCCTATCCCCTTCCCCCCCCCAGGATGTGCTCCATGAGGTGCTCATTTTGCGTTCTTACGGCTTTATAGATGTCGTCATCCGTGTTCGACTTGAGCACCCCATACAGCACAACCTGCGGATCTTTGTTATCAATATTTTGGACTTCTAATTTTCCCCTTTTCTCTATTCTTTCCTTAATCTTGTCTCTATCCTTCTTATTACTTAATCCTATGATAACTTTCCTGTCTTTACCTTTTCTAATCCTATCAATTTTTATTCCTTCCTTCTTTGCCTCTATAACTGCTCCTACTTCTGTCACTATCTCTGCACTCGTCATAACGTCATCTCTGTCCGTCACTACTAGAGAGTGTAGGGTCAGGTGCTTCGGCTTCGGTGGCAGGATTTGGGTTTTCCCACTGCCACCGGCCACACTCGCGTATGTCGCGGGTTGTGGTTCTGCCGGGGCCCTGGCCCCCCACTCCTCCAGTGCCTTGCTCAGGGTTTCCCTATTCTCTTTTCCTACTATCTGACTTGTTTGTTTTATTTCCTCAATTTTACTGCTTATTTCCCCTTTTAGACCCTTACATTCCCTTATCATTTCCTGACTTGTTCTATTTATTTCCTGAATTTCGACTCTTGTCTCCTGCCTAATCTCCTTGTCTAATTCCCTTGCTCCTATAACCGCTTTAAAAATCCTATCATTATTTTTCTTGTTTTCCTCTATCATGTCCTCCCCGTTTATTCTGATACTGTCAGTAATAGTGTCTTTTATACCACTCCTTGTCTCAAACCCTACCTCGTCTACATGTGCTTCGAGTCTATCCATCCTATTGTTTATTAAGTCTCTCAGTCTTTCATACACCTCTATCATTATCCTTCCACTATCACCCTCGCTTTGCACTATCTCATCCCCATCGCTGTCACACTGGGTTTCCGAGTCCCTAGTATTTATATTTTCCCTTTCATTCTCCTTCCTTTGCCTATTTAACACTACCGCCTTCCTTGTGGCCTCTGCTATTATTGCGAGGGAATCTGCCAAACCAGACTTTAACTCGCTCTTCATATTCCTAGTCTGGTTTAGCAGATTATAGCTCTCCCCAACCGTGCGCGATATGTCCGCCAGAAGGCCTTCCATAGAGCCCGCGGGGCCCTGGTCTACTGCTACTGGGCTGCTTCTCTGGTTGCCACTTCCGCCGCCGCCTCCCCCAGTTCCCCTGCCTTCCATTGACCATCGGGCTTTCGGGTTTCTGGGTTTGCCGCTGTGTGGGGTGTGTACCATAGCCATCGCTTGGTTAATTTAATGTATTTATGTAGGTTTAAAATGTAAAGTTTTTTAAAATTATTAAGTATAGTTATAAAATGTAATTAATACTATGTGTATATTTGTAATTAAAAGTAATTATGTTATGTAGTGGTTAAAATGTAAAGTAATAAATTATATGGGGGAACGCGTCAAGTGTAAAATTGTATAATAAAATATTAAAATATTGTGTATAATTATATGATACAAGTGTATAGATTTCCTTCTTTGTCTTAAAAAATAGTTAGGTCTAAGTGATTAAAAGTATTTGTATATAATATATAAGGCTCCAATGTTCGTTTTTTATGTCAATATTTTGTCCTAGGTTTATATATTTCGCCTGTTGTAATCTAATAACTAAACGCAGTCTTGTCAATATAACTGCTATTTGTTTTTTGCAGGAGCTTTATATTGTCCTCAGCTAATTTATCTAAAAGTTACCGCACCCAATAGGAGTCACGGGTCTTACTATATATAATTATACACTTAACCTATCAACTACACCAGAAATGGTGTAGTTGGTCCTAAGCTAGAGTATTATGTCCTATCAGATGCGCCAAAAATGGCGCAACTGGTCTACAAAATTGTTCTACGCACTATCCTAGCAGCTGTGCCCAAAATGACACAGCTGGTCTTTTACTTATTTCCTATCTTATTCTGCAGTTTTTGACGTCTTCCGTCGGTCAAACACTCCCAAAAAGACTTAAAGTCTTTTAAAAGGTCCGAAAATAAGCGCCTGTTGAATTTTAAAGGCAACAGATATGTTATTTGGGTCAGCTTCGCCTCTCTAGAAACGTTATCTAGGTCAGCTCAGCCCCTTCCGAGTTTTAAGTTTTATTAATTTGAGTTATATGTGATGTTATTAGCTACTTTTATATATTTATTAGACTTCTGTTTTGATGTTAAATTTATTAGATTTATAAACAATATTAGTTTTCTTCTTAAGGGGCTTATTTTAATTATTACTTCCCGACAGATTTTTATTATCTAGGTCAGCTCCGCCCCTTACGAAGTTTACGCTTGGCCCGAACTGCGGAATGTAGTCGGAGATCCCGAGGTTATTTTTTACTTTATTATTTTATATTTTAATATATATGTATTCGATTTATTTTACTTTTATTATTCTTTATGTATTTGTTTTTTGCCTGATAGCTCTTTACTGTTTTTTAATTTTTATTTAATAAAATGGTTTGAGATCTTTAATATTATGTAATTTATGTTGTGTTTAATATTTTTAACTATTTTATGTATTTATTAGACTTCTGTTTTAATTTTAAATTCATTGAGTTTATAAAAGATTTTAGTTTACTTCTTTAAGCATTTATTTTAATTATTTATTTCCCGACAAATTTTTATTTGTGGCTTATTCACCTCGGGCTCCCGCACTATAGATAAGTTATCTAGGTCAGCTCCGCCCCTTACGAGGTTTACGCTTTGCCGTGTCTCGGGGGCGGGGCTTACTATCGTTGTCTTGGAGTTTTTAATATTATTCAATTTATGTTTTATGTGATATTTTTAACTACTTTTATGCATCTATTAGGTTTCCGTTAAGATTTTAAAATTATTGAGCTTATAAAAAGTGTTACTTTTCTTCTTTAGGAATTTATTTTAATTTTTTCCTCCCGACAGATTTTTATTCCATAGATAGTTATCTAGGTCAGCTCCGCCCCTTACGAGGTTTACGCTTTGCCGTGTTCCGGGGGGCGGGGCTTACTATCGCTGATGTTCTAGAAAGATCCAAGTGGTATAGGCCGAGGCCTGCTGTGTTTTGCGCGGGAAGTTTATGTGAAGTTTATTGTATGTTTATGTTGGATTAAATTGGAGTTTTTATATTACTGTATTACCTAGGGTTTTTATTTGCTGTTTTATTATGTTTTCTGACTATGTTCTAATTTTTATCTACTTAAATTTCCCAGATAGCAATTTAAACTTGCATCTGACATGCAACAAGTTTGATGTATCAAAAGTGAAGGTTTGTGGCAACCTTGCCATAGCAAGTGAATACACTTGTGGCAAGTTTGAATCAAACTTTCTAGTTTCCAAGCAACAAGCTTGCATGTTGTTTGTATTTGCAAAGTATATGCAACATTGATACAACAAGTTATATGCAATGATGACACAACAAACTTGCTGCTTCTTATGGCTGGTATACACTTTGATTAGTGCAAATGCGAAGTTCATACATATTTGCACTAATCAGTGTATGCCAGCCATTAATTAATTAAGAAGAAATAAAACCATTAAGTACATTTAAAAACAGTAAATTTATTGAATAATGTACCTTAACATTTAAACATTTATTTATTTTTTATTTCTTTTTATTGGTCGGGTTGATCGGTATTGTAGGGTTGGTCGTCGGACTAGTTTGGTTGGTCGGGTTTGACTGAACAATTTTGTGTCCAAGATGATTTTAATGCAAGATTTTTCATTTTCATTCCTTTTTTTGTCTCTCTGCTCTGAAACAAATAAACAAGACTACTATACTCAAAATTTCAAATGCTTGTGTTGAGTCTGGATGTTTTCTATGAATAAAATGTATGTATTTACAAAAAGTACCCATATAAGGTAGTATTAAATCAATTTTCCAGCTTTCATAGTACAAGCTCTGCTTAGTTTTGTTGGGGCTGGATGATGCTGTGTGCATTTTCCTGGCATATTTATTTATTAATTTGTGAATTAGTTTCGTCAAACAAACACCTAATATCCCTACTAATATTAAAAATGCGAAAATGTGTGTCTGTCTGTATGTTTCGTTTTCACGTCAAAACGGCCGAACTAATTTTGATAAAATTTGGCATAGAGATACTTTGAGACCTTAGGAAGGACATAGGCTTTTTTTTTTACCGCGGGAAAATATCTCATTCCCATGGGAAAATCACGGACGGAATTGGTATGAATATAGTTTGAGTACCTGGGAGGGAATAATTATTGCTACCTACTTTTTACCACAGGAAAATATCTCATTCACAAGGGAAAATCACTTATAGCGCGGGCGAAGACGCGGGGCGGAAAGCTAGTGTAATATATTCTTACCTTCTTGATATTCTAACTTTCGCTTGATTTAGCCAATTTAGCCAATCGCTTATTATTTCTTTAAGTCCATTTTCAGTCACATCTTCGTAGACTTTTTTGCAGATTTCTGAAAAATATTATTGAGTTAAATTACGTCATAGTACCTACCTAAGATTAAAAAAAATGTAGGTGTATATTGATGGTAAGTAATAAAAATATACTTCTTCTTCTTATCAACCCACCCACTGCTGGGTATAGATAGGCCTTTTCTCCTTTGCGCCACTTACTAAAAATATACTTACGAAAAATTACTTGGAATGTTTCTGTTTGTAGAAACGATTTTTTGTGAGAATTTTTCATTGTTTTTCCAGTTAAGGAATATAATTCTGCCACATCGTCTAGTAATATTCTTCTTAATATATTAGTAGTGAGACTACGGAGGCCTCTACCACCAATACCAGCCAAAAATTTCATCTGAAAAAATTAAATTGGATTTAACAATAATTGCAAAATTTGACATGCATTGATATATTTTTCTTTCTACATACAACTGCCTGTTTATTCTGGTTTGTCTTTAAACTTGTTATTAAAATCTTCGAAACTTGCATCATCCTTTACTGGTAGACTTGCCAATAAAATTGTAATTTCTGCATTGTCTTCTTGTGTAGTAAAATTTTCTGCTGACTGCCCTACCAACAGTAAGTCGACTTTTCTATTCAATTCGGTAACTTGATTAGATAGATCAGTTACGACTTGAATAAGGTGACTCTGCTGTATAACAAACTGTTTAGATGTAATGCAGCCTGCAACAAAAAATCAAGTGATTGTGATATACACACACTTATTTAATTAAAAAAAAAAAAACTTTAAATATAAAAATAATCCCTTACCATATTGGCAGTTTACAGTTTCCCTAGAACGGAGTTCAGTTTTTTTAGCTTCTTTGGATGTTATTTCTACATCTGGGTTGAACTCTGACTGAATAAGTGAATGGCGATTCACAGCAGAGTTTTCATCCATTGTCACTTCGTTTACAATTTCAATTTCTGCATCAGCTATTTTGAAGTGCGTGCAACAAAAGAATAAATTGTAATTAGATGCTGTAATTAGAAGTCTTATTAGTAATAATATACCTATAACAAAATTTAATTGTCATATTTACCCGGTTGTGATTTAAATCACACACTTATTTAAAAATTTGAATATAAAAAAAATCCCTTACCATATTGGAAGTTTACAGCTTCCATAGTACAGAGTTCAGTTATTTTAGGTTCTTTGGATGTTATTTCTACATCTGGGTTGAACTCTGACTGAATGACTGAATAGCGATTCACAGCAGAATTTACATCCATCACTTTGCTTACAATTTCTACTTCAGCTATTTTAAAGTGCGTGCAACAAAAGAATAAATTGTAATTAGATGTAGTAAGCCTAATTATATCATATATATAATATATATCATACAAAAAATTTCCTCGTTGACTGGACTATGGTGACTGAATCTTTTACCATGCACACTTAGTTTTTTTCCATATCTAGGCTATAAGAATAGTAGTGTCAATGAGAAAACTAGATAGTTACCACCAGAACCCTAATACAATCGGCCAGAGCAAGAAAATATCTCAAAATTGTGAATTTTAGAGGTTATATTATAGGTATGTACTTTTTAAATACCTACGTTAAGCATATAAACACTATTTTGTTGGTTAGATAGTAGTTACTTAAAATGTGTTCTGTCCGTAAAAGTGGAAATAATATAGACAAACCTTAATTTCACAGCGCGTCATGCAGTGCCTTGACTCCAAATTGCTTTAGTCATATAATATACCATGAACACTCATTTAACACTTTACACAATACCTATTGTTGATTGTGAAATGCGCGGTAATTTTTCATAAGCAATCCACAAATTATCAATATGCAATCACTTAAATATGCTAAAATCACAGCACGCCGCAAAACACCGCAGCCAGCAATCAAAATGGCGTCCGTCAGTCAGTGATGACGTCATATCATGTCAAGTTCACTCAAGCAAGTTTGTATCAACTTAAAAACAAACTTGTAAATTCATCTTTGAATTAGAGCGGAAAATACAAGATTGCTGCAACATTACCACGAATTTGAAATGTTATCTTTAAATTAACAAGTTTGCACCAACTTTGTCGTAACTTTATCTTTTTATATTTGAGGTGACAATTTAAATTCAAACAAAAATCAAATTTGCAGCAAGCTAGCTTGCTATCTGGGTTAGTACCAGTTTTTACTTTTTTAATGTTTTTATATTGTTATTAACAATGATTTTATTATATTATTATTGTTAACTGCTTATTTGACTTTTAGAATGCGTATTGACTTTATTATTTTTGATATATTTTTATCAACTTTTATATTGTTATTATTTTAAGGGGCCACTCTCGGCCTATAGGACCGCACACGAAGTACAGTATGGCGTCGGGGGCGGGGCGAGCAAACTTAACAATTTTAATCCCTATTAGGGTTGCCCCTTTTTGTTATTATGCCCGCTATTTCTGTTAGGGAGACCTAATAATATATTATGTTTGGTTATGAGTTTTGAAGTTTTTTATATCTGTTTGATGATTTGTCTATATGTCTAGGGTTATACTTTAAGTTTTTATTTATGGTTTATTTTTTATACAATTTTTATATTATTTGTTTTTAGTATTTGGCTAGTGTACGGTGTGTTATTATTGGTGTGTGTATGTATGTATGTGTATATACTTATATATTATATTTACGTGTATGTTGTCCTATTTTCACGCTACTTTCTAATATGAATTATATATATTGCCTATTTATATTATATTGTGGTTTTAACTTTATTATTATTATTATTTTATGGTTTTATTGAGGACTTCGAGGTGTTTTATTGCTATGTAATAATGTGTGTTTATATACTATCCGTTTATGTGGTGTTATATATCTATTTTGTTTAATTTTTTAATTTTTTATACCTTAATTTACCTTATTTTTGTGCTATTTTATATGTATTAGTGCGTCTGTATTTGTATATAGCAACTTCTACCCTTTGCTCCTATATACTCCTAATTTTTTAAGATTTTTAAAGTACTTTTTAGTGCTTATTTAATATTTTGTTTTGTCCTATTTTGTGTTTATGTGTTTAGTTTATGTATTTATACTTATATATAACTGTTTTTATGTTTATATTATACTATTTTAGTTTCCTAGATTTGGTTGGACATACATACACAAGAACTCAAATTTATTCAATGACTGACGAAAAACGTCATTTGCAGCCCTGAAAAGCTCTGACTCCTCCCACTTCGTGACGTCACGTTTTTTGATCTAAAAATGCAATTTTTTCCGAAATTACTAAGCGAAATGCGAAGAGATTTTCAATGTAGATCCCCTTCTGTCTAATCTAAAAAAGGAAAATTTAAAAATTTGGAAAAGCTAACTACTTTAACTACTATTCAATGAATTCTCAAGTTGGGGGCGTGATCGCCTTAAATCTTGATTTTTTAGCGGAGTTTTCTCTCCGATCTTAAAAGCTATATTATTCCTAAACTATAAGTCTTACAATTATGGGGCTTTTTACACTCTTATCTTTAGTTATTCTACTTTTATATACACTAATTCCTATATTTGTCAAAATTCTTAATGTAATTTTTAAGGCCTTTTTAAAAGTTTAAGTCTAAAATTTGAAAGTTTAAATGTCTTAAAAGGTAACTTAACTTAACTTAATCCACTCCCGGCTGCCAGCGCCGACCCGTAGTCTTGGTCCGGTGATCTCCTGCGAATCCAGACCGCCTAGGACTCGGTCTGGATTTTTTAGTTTTTTGCTTATTTCTCCGAAACTGCTGACTGGATCGCCTTGAAACTTGGTGTCTGGCAGCTCCCGGGTGTCACACACACTGCACTATTTTAAAAATTTGGGGTTACCGCTTTGGTTCCCGCGTTAAGTTGTCCCGAAAATTTTTTAGTTTTTTCACCTTCAATATCTCGTTAACCGTTCGTCCGATTTTTATTTTTTCAACGGTTTTCTTCAGCCCCAGATGTTCCGCTTCGAGTACCGATGTCACCTTCCTCCCGCAGACCTTCCCCGCGCGCCACCCCGGTGACCTCTTTTTACTATTTTAGCTGCTGCTCTAAAACTGCTGGCCAGAAAATTCTGGTTTTTTGGGAGCAGCAGCTATAGGTATTGGCGGGTTGAATCGCGCAGAAAAAAGTAGGGGTCGTCGCGACTAATCGCGCGCCGCACGCTTGCGAAGGTCGGAATCCGCTTAAAAATCGGGTTTTTTCGAGTTTTCTCGCTTCCTGTCAGTCCGATTTAGCTAGTCCCGGCGCCGAGGGGGACGCTTCAGGTTGTCGGAGCGGCCCCTAACTGTGTTGGAAGTCCGGTCCCTATAGAGGTAGACCGGCCGGTCGCGGGGGGTGTCCTGTGCTAGACAGATCCGGGACACTCCCCATATAGCGGCTGATGGCAATCCGCAGGTTCAGTTTTAGTGGGTAAACCGGCGAGTCGCGCCGGGAGTCCCACATACCCCCGGGTCCCCCAACCCGGGAAGGGCGTAATGACCTTTCCCCTGCGAGATCAAAAAAAAAAAAAAAAAAAAAAAAAGGTTAGGTTAGGTTAGGTTAGGTTAGGTTAGGTTAGGTTCCCCCCGATGGTTGCCCGCCTTGACGTGGGGGTGGGTTAGGTTAGGTTAGGTTAGGTTAGGTTAGGTTAGGTTTGGGGGTCTCCAGTCACGGACCCGAAGGGAAGAGAGGTGGAGGAGTGGGCGCTGGCCGCGGGGCTGTCCCTGCTCAATAGAGGGACAGTCCCGACGTGCGTGCGGCGAACGGGCTCGTCAGTGGTGGACCTAACGTTCGCCACTCCCGTTGTCGCACGTCGGGTGGAGGGGTGGAGGGTGGAAACGGAGGTGGAGACACTCTCGGACCATCGCTACATAAGGTTCGAGGTGTCTCCATCCTACGCATCGAGTTCGGCGTCGCAGTCCAGGGGGCGTAGCGTGTTCCCGCGTTGGGCACTCTCAAAACTCAACCGGGAACTGGCGGAAGAGGCGGCCATCGTCGGCCGCTGGAGCCTCCCGTCCTGCGAGGGAATGGGGGTGGAGGAAATGGCTGGCTGCTTCGGCAACGTGCTCTCTAGCGTGTGTCGAGCAGCCATGCCGAGAGTTTGGGGTCCTCCCCCACCTCGACGGGCGGTGTATTGGTGGTCGGCGGAGTTGGCCGACCTTCGCACCGCCTGCAATGCGGCGCGTCGCGCCTACGTTCGCAGCAGGCGGTGCCGCCCCCAGGACGTGGAGCGGAATGGTCGGCTGTACAGGGTCTACATGGCGAAAAGAGAGATCCTGCAGCTGGCCATCAGTCGGGCCAAGGAGCGAGCCTGGCTGGAGCTGGTAGAGGGGATCGAGAACGATCCCTGGGGCCGACCGTATAAAAGGGCGCGAGATAAACTTCGCGCCCAGTCGGCCCCCTTGACGGAAGCGCTCCAGCCAGAGCTACTGGGGAACATCGTCCGGGAGTTGTTCCCGGACGCCCCCGTAGGCTTCGCTCCGCCGCGAATGGCCCGACGGACGCCGAACTCGATGGTGGAGGGTGTTCCGCCACCTGTCACCGACGCGGAAATGGAGGCGGTTCTGTCCCGCCTCCGTAGCAAGAAGAAGGCGCCCGGTCCGGACGGGGTGCACGGGAGGGTTCTGTCGATAGCTCTCGTGCATCTCGAAGACAGCCTTCGGGAACTGTTTAACCGCTGTCTACAGTGCGGCCAGTTCCCGAAGGCGTGGAAGGAGGGTCGGCTCGTCCTGCTGCCAAAGGACGGGCGACCACCGGACTGTGCGTCGGCGGTGCGGCCGATCGTACTGCTGAACGAGACGGGTAAGGCGTTTGAACGTATCCTAGCCTCCCGTCTTGTTCAGCATTTGGAGGAAGGCCCGGGGCCCGGACTGTCAGATTCGCAGTTCGGGTTTCGGGCCGGTCGGTCGACCATCGACGCGATAGGGCGCCTCAAGTCGGTGACAGGTGAGGCGGAACGCGGGAGGGAGGTGGTGGTGGCGGTGTCGCTGGACATCGCCAATGCCTTCAACAGCCTTCCCCACAGCGTGATACGGGAGGCACTGAATTTCTTCGGCGTGCCTCCGTATATCGGGAGGCTGTTGAACGCGTATTTCTCCGATAGGGAGATCGTGTACGAGGACCGGTCGGGGTCCCTAGAGAGGCGGAGAGTCGAGTGCGGCGTCCCGCAGGGTTCGGTTCTGGGACCGAACCTTTGGGACGTCGGCTACGACTGGGTCCTGCGGAGCGGCCTTCTCCCCGGGATGAGTGTCATCTGCTATGCGGATGACACCTATGTCACGTCCCGGGGACGAACATACCAGGAGGCTGCGCGGCTGGCTGAGGTGGGAGTATCCCTCGTAGTCAGCCGCATAGAGCGGTTGGGGCTTCGGGTACGTTTGAACAAGACCGAAGCCCTGCTCTTCCGCGGACCCGGGAGGAAAGGGCCCCCGCCCGGAGCACGACTCCTTATCGGAGAGACGGAGGTCAGGGTGAGTCCAACCCTTAAGTGTCTCGGACTCACCCTGGACGGGAGGTGGACCTTCGGCCCCCATTTCCAACAACTGGGGCCGAAGGTCGTGAGGGTGGCGTCAGCGCTGGGCCGACTCCTGCCTAATATAGGAGGGCCCAGCGAAGCCTGCAGGCGGCTATACTCCGGGGTGTGTCGGAGTATAGCCTTGTACGGAGCCCCTATTTGGGCGGACTCCCTCACCGCTCGCAATAAGGCCCAGCTGCGAAGAGCGCAGCGGGTCATAGCGGTGAGGGTAATCAGGGGCTACCGTACAGTCTCCTGGGTGGCGGCCACTGCCCTGGCTGGAGATCCGCCGTGGGAGCTCCAGGCGTCGGTGCTCGCCGAGGTGCACCTCTTCGCGTCAGAGAGGAGGGCACAGAACGGCGAGTTTCCGACGTGGGAGGAGCTCTTGCGAGTGCGGAGGCTGGGGCAACAGTGGTTGCTACGAAGGTGGGGTGAGGTTCTGGAGCAGTCGCCGTACGGCCAACATACGGCCGCGGCACTGCGTCCGGTCCTTGCGGCGTGGATGCGCCGCAAGCGAAAACCCCTCACCTTCCGCCTTGCACAGGTGCTCACCGGGCATGGATGCTTCGGTGCGTACCTGTGCAAGGTTGCCAGGAGGGAGCCTACGCCAGCCTGCCACGAGTGTGGCGCTGCGGAGGACACGGCCCAGCACACCCTAGAGGTGTGCGACCGATGGGCCGTGCAGCGCCACGATCTCGTGGCAGTGCTTGGGCGGGACCTATCGCTCTCGAGTGTGGTGCGCTGCATGCTCGAGAGTGATGAGGCCTGGCAGGCGGCGGTCTCTTTCTGCGAAGCCGTCATTTCGCAGAAAGAGGCCGCGGAGCGGGACAGAGAGAACGATCAATCCTCTGTTCCGCTCCGCCGGCGTAGGACGGGAGTGCGGAGACGTCGCTTTGCGAACCTCCAATCTTCCGTCTAACGGGGCTCCGGGAGAGGATGGGAACCTCCCCGGCTTAGCTAGTCCCGGCGCCGAGGGGGACGCTTCAGGTTGTCGGAGCGGCCCCTAATTGTGGTGGAAGTCCGGTCCCTATAGAGGTAGACCGGCCGGTCGCGGGGGGTGTCCTGTGCTAGACAGATCCGGGACACTCCCCATATAGCGGCTGATGGCAATCCGCAGGTTCAGTTTTAGTGGGTAAACCGGCGAGTCGCGCCGGGAGTCCCACATACCCCCGGGTCCCCCAACCCGGGAAGGGCGTAATGACCTTTCCCCTGCGAGATCAAAAAAAAAAAAAAAAAAAAAAAGAAAAAAAAAAAGAAAAAAAAAAAAAAAAAAAAAAAAAAGGTTAGGTTAGGTTAGGTTCCCCCCGACGGTTGCCCGCCTTGTCGTGGCGGTGGGGCTCAGTAACCGTGGTTGAGGACCCACGGTGAAGCAAAGAGGCAACCAGGGCCGGCTTGGCAGGAGGCCGGGCCGGCCCAAGGAGGGGCGCTCCCGGCGGACTGGAGGAGCCAGTCCGCTGCGGACGCGCCTAGAGGTGGGACCGCAGAAGAAGAGGAGTGCCGGTATTACGGTGCGCCGTACTCCCTATCTTCTGCGGCCGTGGAGGATCGCAGGGGGAGAGGGTGGTGGTGTTGTGCCACTATCCCTACCCCTCTGCGAGCTGGCGGGGCCGTTCCGCAGGGAAACGGCATCGGTGGGGCCGCAGGGGAAGAGGGAAGTTTGGTATTACGGTGCGCCGCTTGCCCTATCCTCTGCGGCCGAGGTGTAGTTGGCCTCCACCAGTACTGTGGCAGACTCGGGGGGAGTCTGCTACAGTACTGGTGGAGGCGGGGGAGGAAGGCGCACTTACCAGCAGGTGCGCCTGCCGCCGGCGGGGTCGCGGATGTGTGTATCGTTCCCGTGGCCCCGTCACAAGGCGGCGTGGAGGAAGGTGGGGGGGGGTTTTAGTGGGTATACCGTGGGTCTCATTAGCCTATACGGGAGTCCCACATCACCACTCGGGTGCCCCCTGCGCCCGGGTGGTATGCGTAATGCATTTCCCCCTCCGGAAACAAAAAAAAAAAAAAAAAAAAAAAAAAAAAAAAAAAAAAAAAAAAAGGTTAGGTTAGGTTAGGTTAGGTTAGGTTAGGTTAGGTTAGGTTAGGTTAGGTTGTGTTCTTGGGGGACGATACCGGTTCCTCCACGTTGGTGTCCCTGGGCAACGCCTGAGTGCGCCACTCCGCTCTTTACACGGGGTGAGGTACTCAGGCGGCTGAACGCCGGTCTATCTCTATCTTTTCACCACCTTTTTATAGTTTACTCTTCTTTTTTGCATTGTTTAATTTATTTCATCTATCTTTTCAACACCTCTCTTTTCTATTTTTCTCTTTTGTTTTACTCTTTTGTGCGTGTGTGTTAGGTTTGCGTGTTAGGTTTTTGGTTTGAATGGTGATGAATGGGCTTTTACGGCCCCTAATCCAAGGTTTGTGGTGCCCGGCCATGGGATGCGTGGCGAACAGGCGGTTTCGTCGTGAGGGCACTGGGGCAGAATCCCCCCCTAATGGATCGGGCCAGACATCAGTCCACAATTGACAAAGATGGAAGGTCGTATTTTGAAAAGTAATCCCCGGGTGGGTCCCAGCGAAGCTGGGGAATCCCACACTCCCGCTTCGGCGGGGGGTCGGCCCTCGTATACGGGGGGGCCACAAAATGCGATGGCGGAAGAGGAGAGGACGGGAGAGAGGAAGGAGGGAGGCGCGATGGCGCGAGAAAGGCCGGGGCCGGCGCACCTTACCGCGTCGGGAACGGACCTACTAACTGATGAGGAGGTAGACTTCTCACAGCCGCAGCCTAATGGAGTGCAGCGACTGTTGAGGCTCCTCCAGAGGAAGAAGGAACGGGGTGACACCGAAGGACTCGCTCGCGTGCAGTTGGAGCGCGACCTAAGACTCACGCCCCCCGAAGAAGAGAACGAAAATGCAGCAAAACCGCGCGTGCCGCGTGTGGTGCTCGAGCGGCTGCTGCCTCATGGACTTGACTGCACGAGAGATAGCGACGATTATCTCTCAGACTCCTCGGTCTACAGTGCCATGTCGCTGGAATCCGGGGAGTCCACCACCGGACAAGACAGACCTCGCAAGAGGAGGAACACCGATGACGACAGTGTACCGTCCCTCAGTAAGGGGGCGGTACCAAAACCCAAAAAAGGACGCGGCCGGCCACCAACGACCGGCCAGTACGTCGGCCTAGCGAAAGCGCAGGCCGACCTTAATAAGGCAAAGGAAGAGGCCCTTCGACTTCAAGCCGAAGAGGAAGTGGCTGCAACGGCGAGGACTGCCAGAGCGGCGCGCTCGTCACTCTGCGCTACCCCCGCCAAAATTGACGAAGAGTCCGAGCGGACAAGCGCTGCGCTGACCAAGAGCGTGGAGGCCTCGCTGGAGACCATAACTATGGTCGCCACGAGGTCCTCCAATTTAAAAGGAACGTACCAGCGGTTCCTCAAGGAGGCGGTCGCTAACATCAAAACGGCCGTCGCTGAAATGAGGGGCCGCTGTTCATCGGAAGAAGTTCAGGCCCTGGAAGCCCATAACACCCGGCTCCAGAGGCAGATAGAGGAGATGCGCCGCGAGCTAGATGAGCTCCGGCGCCAGATAGCTCGACCACCAGAGCAAGACGTGCGTCAGCTGTTGGCGGAGGTCTCACGCACCAATGCGGAGGCCTTCGGCAATATGCTGAACGCCAGACTGGCTGGTCTGGAAGACCGACTACTTCCAGCGCCACGTCTACGTCCACCACTGGCTTTTGACTCCCCGAGTGACACCGCACCGGCTCATGCCGCGGGCAGTGATGTTGCTCCGGGGAAAAACAAGAAGAAGGTCCCAAAGTCACCGAAGGAGAAGAGACCGACCACAGTTGTTGAAGTGTCGGAGGTAACGGCAGGCGACAGTGCAACCACACCCGCACCGCCTGCCGCGCCGAAGAAGAAGAAAAAGAAGACCAAGAAGAAGAGCTTGGCCGCACAGGAGGCCGCAGAAACGAGGGCTAATCCAACCCCCGTCTCTGCAAACGCCCCGTGGACTACGGTAGGTCCACGCGGGCAAAATAAGAAGGAAAAGGCGAAGGCAACCAAAAGTGCCCCAGCCAGGAAGAAGAAGGCGAGGCTCCGCCCTCCTACCACGGCAGCCATCTCCCTCACCTTACAGGAGGGGGCGAAGGATAGGGGGGCGACCTACGCCAAAATATTGTCGGATGCCAGGGCGCGCATCGACCTCCGAGAGTTCGGCATAACCAAGCTGGGCTTCCGGGTGGCTGAATCGGGCGCCCGATTGCTGACAGTGGACGGAGAGGGCGCCTCGGAGAAGGCGGACGCTTTTGCAGCGAGGCTGAAAGCGGTCGTCGACTCTGAGGCAGTGCAAGTGGCCCGCCCGGTGAAGTGCGCGGAGATGCGCGTCACCGGGTTAGACGACGCTGTGACGGTCGCCGAAGTCGTGGAGGCGGCCGCTAATGAAGGAGGCTGCCCGGCCAACACCATTAGGCCGGGCAAGATCGTAGCCGGACGCAGAGGGGACGGCTCCCTCTGGTTGAACGTCCCAGTAGCGGCCGCCAAAAAGCTCTCCAGCTCGGGGCGGCTGCAAATTGGGTGGACATCGGCAAAGGTAGTGCTGCTGGCTAAACGGCCCAAGCGGTGCTACCGATGCCTCGCCACGGGCCATATCGCAGTTAATTGCCGGGCGGAGGACCGCAGCGGACTTTGCTTCCGCTGCGGCAAACCTGGGCATAAAATGCCGGACTGCGGGGCGATCCCAAATTGCCCCGTTTGTCTATCGGCCGGCAAAAAGGCAGATCTCGTGTTGGGGGGTGGCAGTTGCGTCACCTCGGCGAAAAAGCCACCTCCCCCAAAGAAGAAGACGCCCACCAAGAAGGCCCGCCAGAAAGTGGCCAAGGCCGATGGCGCAAGGGTGGCACCAGCCGCCCCCGCTATGGACGCCGAGTGAGAGGCGCCTAAGACCCGTGGGTGGTGATCGGGGGATCACTGCCCACCCAAGGGGTCCCGAGAAGAAAGCTCCCCTATGTCCGGGGGGCTCTCGGAGAAGGCTAGCGGCGGCACACCATCTATGCCGCCGCATTTCGGAGAGCCTGTGAGGCAGGCAGGCGCCGGCGGGGTCGTGGACGAATGCTTCCGCGATACCCATGACCCCGGCCTAGGCGCGAAGGAGGGCATCGTGCGGTTTTTAGTGGGTAAACCCGGCGCCAGTCGCAGGCGCTGGGGAGTCCCACATAACCCTACGATGTCCCCCGGCGTCGTAGGGTATTCGTAACGAATTTTCCGCACGTAAAAAAAAAAAAAAAAAAAAAAAAAAAAAAAAAAAAAAAAAAGGTTGTGTTCTTGGACCCCCCGATGGTTGCCCGCCTTGTCGTGGCGGAGGGGCTCAGTAACCGTGGATGGGGACCACGGTGAAGCGAAGAGGCAACCAGGGCCGGCTTTGGCAGGAGGCCAGCCGGCCCGAGGAGGGGCGCTCCCGGCGGACTGGAGGAGCCAGTCCGCTGCGGACGCGCCTAGAGGTGGGACCGCAGAAGAAGAGGAGTGCCGGTATTACGGTGCGCCGTACTCCCTATCTTCTGCGGCCGTGGAGGATCGCAGGGGGAGAGGGTGGTGGTGTTGTGCCGCTATCCCTACCCCCCTGCGAGCTGGCGGGGCCGTTCCGCACGGTAACGGCATCGGTGGGGCCGCAGGGGAAGAGGCAAGTTTGGTATTACGGTGCGCCGCTTGCCCTATCCTCTGCGGCCGAGGTGTAGTTGGCCTCCACCAGTACTGCAGCAGACTCGGGGGGAGTCTGCAGCAGTACTGGTGGAGGCGGAGGAGGGAGGCGCACCTTACCATCTGGTGCGCCTGCCGCCGGCGGGGTCGCGGATGTGTGTATCGTTCCCGTGGCCCCGTCGCAAGGCGGCGTGGAGGAAGGTGGGGGGGGGTTTTAGTGGGTAAACCGTGGGTCTCATTAGCCTATACGGGAGTCCCACATCACCACTCGGGTGCCCCCTGCGCCCGGGTGGTATGCGTAATGCATTTCCCCCTCCGGAAACAAAAAAAAAAAAAAAAAAAAAAAAAAAAAAAAAAAAAAAAAAAAGGTTGTGTTCTTGGAGGGGCTCAGCCAGTTCGTCCTCGTTCGTGGCCCTGGGCAACGCTTGGGTGCGCCACCCCGTCTTTTGCGGGGTGAGGTACTCACGCGGCTGAAGGCTGGCGCTATCTTGTCTTCTCTATCTTTCACCACCTATTTTGTTTAACTTTCTTGTTTTTGCATTCTTTTATTTTGTTTTTCTATCTTTCACCACCTTTTCTTTCATCTCTAACTATCTTTCTTTTTGTTTTAACTCTTCTGATGGGGGAGCTCACTCCCGAAAAAAGAGACCGCGACCCGGGGTGTCGGAGTTTTGTATGAATGGCAAGTTTTAAAAATTCACTACCTCAGGAGGGTACCTTAACCGGAGAATCCCTCGGCGGGCCTTCAAGCCCGTCCAGCCCCACGTATTCTGAGGGGGGCAAAAATTTGCTTTTACCTACGGCGATCTCCGGGGACCATTCTGTCCCCAAGCACGACGACTTAATGCATGCACAAAGGATTCCGATTGTTCAACTGGAAAGAATGTCAGATTCGGATTGTTCGCTGTCTACGATGCGAACAGCGACAAGCTCTCGCGTGTCCTCGCGCGACCGAGCGGGAAGTGTAGCCGGCAAGAGGAGATTACCAAACTCTGGGTCGGCTTCTGATGACGGAGGCTCCGAGCGATCCGCTCGCTCAGACACTCAGAAAAAGAGAACCGTCCCTGCCAAAAGAGGACGTGGGCGTCCCCCAACAACTGGGGAGTATGTCGGAGTAGCAAAGGCAAAGCGTGACTTGCTGGACCTAGAGCACGAAGATCTTAGGCTCCAGGCCGAAAAAGAAGTCGTTGCGGCGCTGCTAAAAGCGCAGCGACAAGCGGAATTGGCTGCAAAGAAACAGGCAGAGCGCGCGTCACTTGATGCTCTCCCGGCCGCTACCAAACTAAAAACAGTTGGCGAGCAGGGCTTGGAGCTCATTAAGATGGTGCGCATGAAAAGTGGGAATATGAAGGGCACATTTATAAAGGCCCTCAAAGATGGTGAAGAGAAGGTTGAGGAGTCTGTTCGCGGCCTCGCCTCTCTTAAGGAGGATACGCTCAAACTTGAGGCCGAGAACATACGCCTCAGAGAAGAAATAGCGCTGCTGCGGGAAAAGGCGAGTAGACCATATAAACCGCCGCCCCCAGCAAGTGCTGTCAAATCATCTGCAGCCCCAGCTCAACAAGGCGACTCAGAGGAAGTAACGGTGGCGGGCTTGCGGGCAATGTTCGAGGAGTTCTCCCGCTCTATAATGGGGAGAACCTCGAACATGATCAATGCGCGCATCGAGGCAATGGAGGACCGTCTGCTTCCAGCTAAGCGGCTTCGACCGCCACTGGCAGCAGACAAAAGGACTGACAACAACGGCACTCACCCGACTGAGGACTGGCCCGCCCTTCCACAGGCAGGGCCCTCCAGAAGCACGGTGACTCCGGCTCCGATGGCGACAGCAAGGACAGCAGTTGCTCCAACTCCAGCGGCGGCTGCACCTGCAACAGAAAAGATAGTTAAAAATAAGAAGACCAAGGCAAACAAACAAGAGAAGGAGAAACCGGCAGAACATCAGCCGGCCCCGCCTACGGCTGCTGTTCCCGGCCCCTCATCAGAAGGAGGGGGCTGGAGCACAGTGGTTCGTAAGGGAAAGGGGAAGAAGAAAACGCAACTGGATGTGACAAACCTGGATTCGACACACCTGGCTAAGACAAAGGCACGGTCGAAGGAGGCCTCTAAAATCCCCCGAAAGCCGGAGCCCAAGAAGAACAAGACCAGACGACGGAGTAACAATGCTCCCGCTACGCATGCGGTCGTAATAACGCTGCAACACGATGCGGTAGAGCGTGGCGCTACATATAAGGATGCTCTCATCAAGGCCCGTCAAGAGATCAACTTGGCGGATCTAGGATTATCGGAGGGCGTCCGAATTAGACAGGCGGCAACTGGAGCCCGAATAATGGAACTCCCCACCAGCACAACGAGTGAAATAGCTGACCATTTCGCGGAGAAGTTGCGAGGAGTACTTGCCGGCGTTGCTAGAGTCGCTCGGCCCGTCAGATGCTCCGATGTGCGGATATCTGGCCTTGATGACTCGGTTGCGAAAGATGCTGTTTTGGCTGCGGTCGTGGCTAAGACGGGCTGCTCCCCGGACCATGTGAAGGGAGGCGACGTCCGTGAGGGTCCCGGGGGAACCGGGACTATATGGGTGCAGTGCCCCGTGGCTGCCGCCAACACCTTGGTGGCTGCGGGTCGCTTGCTGGTCGGTTGGAGCTCGGCGAGAGTCCAGCCCCTAGAGCCCCGCTCCATGAAATGCTACCGCTGCCTCGAAGTCGGTCACACGGGGCGGCGGTGCACCTCGGAGGTGGATAGGAGCCAGTTGTGTTTCCGGTGTGGGCAGGCCGGACACAAATCTTCCTTCTGCACGGCTAAACCCCACTGCATAGTTTGCTCAGAGGCGGGTAGGAACGCTAACCACTCAGTCGGTGGAAAGGGTTGCGCCCCCCCTAAGAGGCGGCGAAATAGAAAGGCAAAGCCTCGAACGGCGGGTCGGTCACAAGATCGACAGGGAGATGCGATGGAAACCGACAATGGATAGGCGTCCATTGCAACTTCTTCAGACGAATCTGAACCACTGTGCCGGGGCCCAGGATCTGCTCTTTCAGGCTCTGACGCAGTGGCAGATAGATATTGCAATAGTGGCTGAGCCTTATTACATCCCAGCCCGCAACACCTGGATTGGAGATGTGCTTGGCTTGGTCGCCATCTATGGCTGTGACACAGGCCCACCGCTTCTAACGCGGGAGAGAGGCCAAGGATTTGTGGCGGCCGATTGGGGAGAATACACTATCTTCGGGGTTTACTTCTCCCCAAACAAAACCCTCGCAAATTTTGAGGAGTTCCTTGGCGAGTTGCAAGCGGCAGTGTTAAGAGCGGCCCCAAGGCCTGTTCATGTCGCCGGCGACTTTAACGCCAAGCACTCAGCCTGGGGCTCTTTAGTGACCGACGCTCGAGGAGATGCCGTGCTTGAATGGACCGTTCTGACCGGTCTGTCGCTTTTAAACCGCGGGGATGCACCAACATGCGTTCGGCCGCAGGGAAGCTCGATCGTCGACCTCTCCTTCGCCAGCCCTGCGGTGGGACGACTGGTTCAGGACTGGAGGGTGGTGGAGAGAGTGGAGACGCTGTCGGACCATTTATATATCCGATTCAGCGTCTCCCCCTCGAGTTTGACACGACCGGTACCGCGCTCGCCGGAAAGCTCGACAGAGTTTCCGCGCTGGGCTCTGACCAGAATGGACCCGCAGGCACTGAAGGAGGCAGCCGAGGTGGAGGCCTGGACGCCAAGGACCGCGGCTCCTGTTGATGTTAATGCGGAGGCACGCTGGTTCCGGGAGGCCCTGTCCCGAATATGTGACGCGGCAATGCCCCGCGTTCGTGGCTCTCCTTCAAAGAAACAAGTATATTGGTGGACGGACACGATCGCGCAACTCCGACAGCAATGCGTTAACGCACGTAGACCATACCAACGCCAAATACGCAGGAGGACAAGGAACGAGTCGCTGGAAAGACGACTCAGAGCTGAATACAGCGCGGCCAAGAGCGCTTTGCATTTGGCCATTCAACAAGCAAAGGAGGCTGCTCGGGAGGAAATGCTGGCGGAATTGAATCGGGACCCATGGGGTCGCCCGTATAGAATGGTGCGCAACAAGATCGGCCGCGGTCCGCCAGTAATTGAGGCGCTGCTACCAGAGCAGCTTCCCTTGATCGTGTCGGCGCTTTTCCCGACGGTCGAGGTCTCTGAGTCGCCAACTGATTTTGAGTCGGCGCCACTGGAGGAAATTCCGCCTGTCTCAGATGGCGAGCTCGACGCGGCTATCCTTAGGCTGAGCGAGCGAAAGACTGCGCCCGGCCCGGACGGAATTCCCGGACGGGTTTGGGTTAAGTCCATGGGTCCGCTGAAGGAGAGGATGCGCGAACTCTTTAGCGCGTGTCTGACCCAGGCGGAATTCCCACAGCACTGGAAGGAGGGAAAGCTGGTGCTCCTCAGAAAAGACGGTCGCCCGGCTGACTCACCTTCGGCCTACAGGCCCATAGTGCTACTGGATGAGGCCGGAAAACTCCTGGAGAGAGTGATCGCGTCTAGGGTGATCAAACACCTTGAGCGAGAAGGTCCAAACCTGTCCGGGGCCCAGTTCGGCTTCCGCGCGCAGCGCTCCACCATAGACGCGATCCTCGAAGTGAAGGAGTTCTGCAAGGAACAGACGGAGAACGGCGCAGTAGTGTTGGCGGTGTCATTTGACATCGCCAATGCATTCAACACCTTGCCATTCGAGGCAATCGAGGATGGTCTTCGATATCACAGACTTCCTCTATACCTGCGCCGTATCATTGGAGGATACCTCAGAAGGAGGACAATTGTTTGTATGGGGCGAGACGGATTGGTATTGCGATTCGTTACATGGTGCGGTGTTCCGCAGGGGTCTGTACTTGGCCCACTCCTGTGGAACATCGGGTATGATCGTGTCCTGCGAGCGGCCCTTCTCCGTGGGCTACGTCTCGTCTGTTATGCCGACGACACCTATCTTCTAGCTCGCGGAGAAACTTTTGAGGAGGCGATTCGTCTGGCGAGAGTGGGCGCGACCCAAGTCGTGGCGCGTATCGAGGCGCAGGGGTTGAGAGTCGCCGTGGAAAAGACGGAGGCCATATTTTTCTATGGACCCCGGAAGCGGCCCCCCGCGGATGCATCCCTTCGCATTGGAGAGGTCAGCGTGCCAATCGGATCGGAGATGAAGTACCTGGGTCTGGTCCTAGATTCCAGGTGGACCTTCACTGCACACTTCCGCCGATTGGTACCTAAACTTAAAAAGACGGCCGTGGCCCTTGGACGTCTCCTGCCCAACATTGGAGGTCCGGGGTCCACTTGCAGGCGGCTCTATACAGGGGTCCTTCAATCTATGGCATTGTATGGAGCCCCGATATGGACGGAACATCTTAGCGTCCAAAACAAGATGCTTTTGAGAAGCCCGCAACGCGCAATGGCGCTGCGGATAATACGCGGTTACCGTACGGTGGCCGGCGAAGCGGCGTTAGCGCTGGCAGGGTCCCCTCCGTGGGACTTGGAGGCTCGTGTGCTGTCGGAAATATACTACCGCACAGCGGAGGTGAAAGAACGTGGAGAACGGGTGCCACAAGAACTGGCAGCCCGATGGCGCCGCCAGGCGCGGATTATAATAATGCGCACCTGGCAGGACCAAATGGCGTCACCAACTGCTGGCCACAGGGTAGTGGCAGCGATCCGGCCGATACTGATAGAATGGGTGGCACACTGCAAGGGCGCCCTGACATATCGGGTGGTGCAGATGTTGACAGGGCACGGGTGCTTCGGCCACTATCTGCACCACACGGCTAGAAGGGAACAAACGCCCCAGTGCCACCATTGCCCGGACGACGACGATACGGCGCAGCACACGCTCGTGGCTTGCCCAGCCTGGACCGAGCAGCGAGCGGAGCTATGCGCCGTCCTCGGATTTGACCTAACCCTCCCGGCCATACTTTCATCTATGGTCCGGTCGAGAGAAGCATGGGAAGCAGTGACCACCTTCTGCGAAACTGTTATGTCGCAGAAAGAGGCTGCAGAGAGGGAACGGGAGGCAAATGAAGCCGCCGATCCCATAAGAAGGAGGCGTGGAGGACGCAGGCGCGCACAACATGAGCGCCAACTCCCGCCCTAAAAGAGCTCGGGTGACGGATTGGGGAATCCGTCGCCCATTGCACGAGCCCTCTCCGGTTGCAGAGCGTCCGGTGCCTCGGACTGCTCTCTCGGAAACAGCGGCAGCCGTCACTGACAGGCAGCCGCGAGGAGGTTTTGCTGCTAAGCAATGCCGCTAACTGGGCCGCTGCTGTTATCGTCTCAGGCGGGTCCGGCGGCCCAGCAGCATAGCGGAGGAGGAGGCACCGATGGGTTTTAGTGGGTAACCCCGGGTGCGCTCCTCACCCCGCACCCGGGCGAGTCCCACATACCCCGGCGGTCCCCCCAGTCCGCTGGGGATTCATAAAGAATTTCCCATCGTTAAAAAAAAAAAAAAAAAAAAAAAAAAAAAAAAAAGTTGTGTTCTTGGAGGGGGCGATACCGGTTCCTCCACGTTGGTGTCCCTGGGCAACACCTGGGTGCGCCACTCCGCCTTTTACACGGAGTGAGCCACTCAGGTGGCTAATCGCCGGTCTTTCTTTCACTGTCTTTTCACCATCTTTTTATAGATTGCTCTTCCTTTGTTCTTTGTTTTGTTTTCTCTATTTTTCACCGTCTTTTCTTTTACTATCTTTCTTGTTTTGTTACGTCTTCTCTACCGTTTTGTATGTTTGTGTGAGAAATTGTTTGAATGTTTGTGCGATGGATGGACCCGTGGGTCCCTAACCCTAAACTGAGTGACGTCCGGTGATGGGGTGCATGGCGGGCAGGTGGCCACGCAGTGAGGACGTGGGGCGGCGTCACCCCCTGAATGACCAAATATGGATACAGGCAATGGAAAAAATACTCCCCGGGTGGGTCCCAGTATTGGGGAATCCCACACCCCCGCTTCGGCGGGGGGTCGCCCCATGTATACGGGGGGGGCTCAAGTTGCTCTAAATAGGAAGAAAGTCGATGACTACTTTAGTGAGAAAATGGATACCGATAGACATAGCGAAATGGATTTGACGAAAAAAGGAGAAAATGAGTGTAGATCGCGAGTGGCAACGCCCGCGCCACCTGAGCAGATACAGAGCCGGTTTTTTCAAGGATCGGAAGAGAGTGGAAATGATACCACGGTTTCTCAGGTGTCCGCAACGACTAAAGAGAAACGTCTGCGAAAACGACCTGGCCAATACCTAAAGAATAAGTCAGGCTCAGACACCGATAGCGCGACCAATAGCAAGCGCGGCCGAGGTAGACCGCCCACAACGGGCGAGTACGTAGGATTGGCAGAGGCCATTAGGCAAAAGACGGCTGCGATTCGAGAGCTCGAGGTTGCCGAAGCTGAGCAGCAGATCACGGAGACGACACGGAAGATACGGCGGCCACGTATATCAGGGCTGCTGTCTGAAAATTCTGATTACTCGGACGCGATGGAAGACCCAAAAACAACAAGTAGCTTGGGCGCAACAATAACTGATAGCCTGGCCACCATTACTAAAGTGGCCAAAACCTCAAAAAATCTGAGTGGACCATATGTCAAGGCTCTGAATACGGCAACGAGCTCAATCCAAGAAGCGTGTGCAATGTTGCTAGGCCGGACAAAATCAGAAGAGACTAGGGCGTTGGAGGCTGTGAACGCACGCCTCTCAAAAGAACTCTCCGAGTTAAGAGCTGAACTCGCTGACGTAAAGCGTGAGCTCGCCAATGCTCGACCGCAGATAGCCCAACCACAGACAGCTTCCGCCACACGTGAGCTGAACGTGGAAGAGCTTCTCCAGCGAGCTGTGCAAGAGGCGATATCTATATCGAGTGCAAGATTGGACGCCCGACTTGAGTGTCTGGAAGCCCGGCTATTACCGGAGCCCCGCATACGCCCACCCCTCGCGACGGATAGAAGGAAAGAGGGTGCGACGACATCTGCGCTAACTGCAGGGCCGACGCGAACAGAGAAGAAGCGAGTTGAACCGGAACCGGTGGTTACTACATTAATGCCATCGACCAATCCGGGTCCGGCTCAGAAGAAAAAGAAAAAGCCCCGTCAGAGCGCTGCTGCTGAGGAGGCGGCGAGTACAAGACGCGAAGCTTCCGAAGCGGTGGCGGTGACGGAGTCAATTCGAACACAAGAATGGATAAGAGTCGTAAAGAAGAAGGGAAAGGCGCAGAGGAGCGAAGAAGAGAAAAAGAAGGACAAAGCTTCAAATAAGAAAAAGAAGAGGAAGGGTAGGAAACTAAGTGCCCCCAAGACTGCAGCTGTAGTCTTAAACCTACAACCTGGGGCTGAGGAGCGTGGAGTTACCTACAAAAGTGTAATGGAGCAGGCAAAGCGGCACATCGATCTTGCTGCCTTAGAGATCCCGGCCGTAAAATACAGGCTGGCTGTCACTGGGGCCCGCATATACGAGATCTCAGGTGACGCCCGCAAAGAAAAAGCGGATGCCCTAGCTGGCAAACTAAGAGAGGTTCTAGGGGAAGAGAACGTTCATGTCTCTCGGCCCCAGAAATGCGCCGAACTGCGCATGTCCGGCCTGGACGATTCTGCCGATGCAACAGAAATTGCAGAGGCGATCGCCAGAACCGGCAATTGCCCAGTCGGCGACATAAAGGTCGGAGTAATCCGCCGAGATCGAAGCGGCCGCGGCACGGCCTGGCTAAAGTGCCCGGTAGAGGCCGCCAAGAGCATAATGGCACCCAACACGAAGGTCTACGTCGGCTGGACTGTGGTGCGAGTGTCCTTATTATCCGCGCGCCCCATGAGGTGCTTCCGGTGTCAGGAGTCTGGCCACACGCGGACAAAATGCCAATGTGAAGCTGATCGCAGCGGACTCTGCTTCCGCTGCGGCCAGCCGGGTCACACATCAGCGCTATGTCAAAACGCGCCTCACTGCACATTATGCGCATCGAATGGGAAACCGGCAGACCACCGCGTAGGTAGCCCTACCTGTGGGAAGCCTGCTCCTAAAAAGAAGACAAGCTCTAAAAAGAGAAAAGAACCCCAGAAGCCCGCGACAATATCTGCGGCTGCCTCTGGAGCGGAGCAGGCGGTAGAGATGGAAACTCAACAATAATGGCCCAAACCTACCTACAATGCAATCTAAACCACTGCGCCCGGGCACAAGACCTTATGTCACTCACCATGGCGCAGTGGTCCATAGACGTGGCAGTAGTGGCCGAACCGTATCGGGTGCCATCTCGAACGGATTGGTTCGACGACGTTGAGTCTTCCGTTGCGGTGGTAATCGGTCCCAAGGTCGTGTTATCTTCCAGTTGTAGCGCGGTCAAGGGCCATGGCTTTGTGGCAGTTAGTCTGGAGTCATTGACGGTGGTGGGAGTATATTTCTCGCCGAATAAACCGCTGGTTGACTTCGAGGCTCTTCTTACGTGTCTCACCGCCCTCATAGGCGGACTGTCCCAACCGGTTGTTGTCGCCGGGGACTTCAACGCAAAATCTACGCTTTGGGGGTCACCGGCGACAGATGCCAGAGGGCGAGCAGTCTCTGATTGGATGACGACAACCGGTCTCGTCTTGTTGAATCGCGGAAATGTTGGAACTTGCGTGCGTCAAAGAGGGGAGTCAATAGTGGACATAACGTTTGCCAGTCCAACTATTGCGCGTCGAGTTGGCAACTGGCGTGTGCAAGAACAGGTGGAAACGTTATCTGACCACCGATATGTCCGCTTTGACATCCCCGCCCGCGTTATCGGCGGTCGTGGTCGCACTTCTACAACAGACATAGGCCCAAGGTGGTCGCTAAAAGGTCTAGACAAGGAAGCTCTGTTGGAGGCCGCGATCGTGGCGTCTTGGGCGCCGCTTCCAGCGGAAGGTGAAGTAGACGAGGCTGCAGAATGGCTCAATGAGGCAATGGTTGGTGTGTGCGACGCGGCGATGCCGAGGGTCGGACCTTTCGAGCCCCGGCGCCGAACTCACTGGTGGCGTCCTGAAATAAAACAGCTCCGGGACGATTGCGCGTCTACTCGACGCCGCTACGCAAGATATCGTCGGAGACAGAACAGGAGCTCAGAAGAAGAGGAAGCTCTCTACGCCGATTATCGTGCGGCGCGCATCGCACTCAGTGACGGCATAAGAAGTGCGAAAGCCGAAGCGTGGGAAGAGTGGCTCACAACTCTGGAGCGGGATCCATGGGGCAGGCCGTATAAATGGGTGAGGCAAAAGCTTCGCCCTGCCGCCCCACCTCTCACCCAGAATCTCGAACCTGAGTTGCTCCAAACCATCCTGTCGGCCCTATTCCCGTCCAGGCCTGACTGGACCCCGCCAACAATGGCCCCGCGCACAGAGGAGCCAGAACAGGAAGAGGAGGAGGTGCCGCCTGTGACATCCACAGAGCTAAGTGTCGCCGTGTACAAGATGGGTCTTAAGAATACGGCCCCTGGCCTTGACGGCGTGCCTGGGCGCGCGTGGGTCTTGGCCATGGAAGAAATGGAGTCACGGGTACTCGCCGTCTTGACCAGATGTCTGGTCCAGGGCAGAGTACCTCGTCGCTGGAAAACGGGCAAGCTGGTGCTCCTGCGGAAAAATGGGCGGCCAGCAGATCAGCCGTCGGCATACAGGCCCATCGTCCTATTGGACGAGGCATGTAAATTGCTAGAGAGGGTTATTGCGGCGCGTATCACGCAACATCTAGATCGCGTCGGGCCCAATCTTAGCAATAACCAATATGGGTTTCGTGCAGGCCGATCGACTATAACTGCGATTGCGCATCTGCGTGACACTATAAAGGACGCGACAGCCCGGGGTGGGGTAGTGTTGGCGGTGTCATTAGACATCTCTAACGCCTTCAACTCCCTGCCCTGGGAAACCATCAATGAGGCACTCAGGTACCACGGTGTACCCAAATATCTTTGCAGGGTCATCCGTGATTACCTCTCCGCCCGATCGGTGCAATACCCGACACGGGAGGGAGTAGAGCGACAGGAGGTTGAGTGTGGTGTCCCGCAGGGGTCGGCCCTTGGACCGCTCTTGTGGGATATCGGGTATGATTGGGTGCTCCGTGGTGCCTTTCTTCCCGGAGTAGACGCAATATGTTACGCCGACGACACATTGGCCGTCGCGCGTGCACAGACCCACAGAGAGGCAATAATCCGTGCAACAGCTGCGGTAGCGCAGATAGTGCACCGGATTCGTGTGGTGGGCCTCACTGTGGCTATCGACAAGTCAGAGGCCATCGTTTTCCACGGGCCGAGGAATGCACCACCACCTGGCATGAGCATCGTAGTGGGCGGAAGTCGAATCGGCGTCAAACCATCAATGACGTACCTCGGCCTGGTGTTGGACAGTCGCTGGAGCTTCAAGGCCCACTTCGCCCGCCTTTCGGAGAAGGTTACCAAGACTGCTGGAGCATTGGCAGGGCTCCTCCCGAATCTTGGGGGTCCGAGCCTCGGTTGTCGCCGTCTTTACCTGGGCGTAATCCAGTCTATGGTAATGTACGGTGCACCGATCTGGACGGAGAATTTGTTGCCTGAGAACCGACAAGTCCTCGGCAGGTTTCAAAGAATAATGGCTATCCGGGCGGTGCGCGGATACCGCACCGTATCCAGGGATGCGGCGTGCGCGCTCGCCGGTAGCATACCATGGGACATAGAAGCCGAGTCCCTAGCTTCAGTCTACTGGCGCTGCCAAGCTGAACGCCGGGAACTTAACGGCAACAACCCACCTCTTGACATCGTCCGGGGGTGGAGAAACAGCGCAACAGAGCGTGCGCTTGACACATGGATCGAAAGGCTGGAGGATCCACGGGTAAGCGTGGACTTGCTAACGGCCATCCGTCCCGTCATTCGGGAATGGACGAAGAGGAGAAAAGGCGTGCTTACCTTCCGCCTCACACAGGTACTGACCGGGCACGGTTGCTTCGGTCAGTACCTGTGCGACATTGTCAAGCGCGAGCAGTCCACCGCTTGCCATCACTGTAGAGACGACCGGGACACTGCGCAGCACACTCTGCTGGCCTGTCCTGCATGGAGTGTACAGAGGGCGGCGTTACAAGACGCCATCGGACCGGACATCTCGCTGCCAGCAATCTTTCCTATGATGCTGAGCAGTGAGGACTCTTGGAGAGCAGTCGCGACATTCGCAGAATGCGTTATGTCCGCGAAAGAGGAGGCCGAGCGCAGGAGAGAATTGGAGGCGCTCGACCCCCCGAGAAGGCAAAGGCGGCGACCAAGGGCCAGGAATGGCCATGACATTCCGCCCTAGCAGAGGACCCCGGGGCGGTGGCGCGGGGAAGCTGCCGCCCACGAAGCGAGTCCTCGAGTTTGGCTGCGATGCGCGCTGTGTTCTCGTACATCGCATCGTAGGAGTGCTGGGCCCCTAAGAGCCCTAGAGTAGGGTCTGCACCTGGCAGGCGCTCGCTGGCGGAGTCGCGGAGATCATAGAAATAGTTCCCGTGGCTTCGTCAATAGCGGATGAGAAGGAACACCGTCGGGTTTTAGTGAGGTAACCCCGGGCGATATTGTGCGTGGGGGGCCCTCCCGGGGTGGGAATATTTTTGTACATATAGTTCTAGGTTAGGTTAGTCATTTAGGTGTATTTTTGATTTTATTTTGGTGTAGGTTTTGTATATACAATTTTATTAAATTAGGATTTTGTGTTCGGGCCATCTGCCTGAACATTTGTGTGTAGTCGTATTTGATATCAGGGGTGTGCCCTGGGGCACCCCCAATTTTATTAACGGCAATATGCCGAAAGGTGTTGACGAAGGTGGGGGGAAGGGAGATGAAAGTGAGGGGGGGGATAGTAGGCGATCCCGAAGGGGGCTTCGGCTCGAATTCGGGGACGCGCGGAGTAGGGAGGAGCGAAGTGGGAGTGTTTGCCGGCAGGGATACGTCCGAGCCGGGATGACGCTGGAAGAGGTGTTAGGGGACTGGTCGATGCAGTCCAACTCCGAGTCAGAGGCCTGCCTTGGGAAGCGTTCTTTTCCGTTTCCAGGGGAGGCCTCTGGCTCCGATACGGAGGACGTAGCTGAGAGCTACATAGCGGGCCGAAAGAGCGTGGCCAAGCGTGGAAGGGCTCGTGGTACTGCCACTAAGAGCCGGGCGGAGGAAGTCCGAGAGTCCGAATTTGTCGCTGCACTCGACAAGAGGGTGTACATGAAGACGGTCTCGGACCCTGGAGAGCAGCAGATCCCTCCTGGCCCTCTGGACCTGGACGTGGACAGACTAGGGGCACAGGATTTGCTGCAGGCGGCTGAGGCTAACCTGCAGGAGATTCTGAATTTGGCTGGCAGATCCACCAATTTAAAAGGAGGATATGCCAGTAAAATTCGTCGGGCAACGGGCACTGTTAAAACAGTGCTCGAGACGCTGATGACACGCACTGAGGCGGAAGAGACTCGTCGCCTGCGTGCAGATAATGGTAGGTTGCAGCGGGAGGTGGCGAATCTCCGGGAGGAGGTGCGCGCCTACAGACGCGACTTTGAGGAGGCGAAGAAGACAGTGGCCAAAAAGTCGTCATCGTCGTCGTCTGGTCCCATGTCCAGCGAGCAGCTGGGCATATTAGAAAATAATATCGCCAGGTTAGTTGGCAACCTGGTTGATGGTCGCCTCGCGGCCCTAGAGGACAGACTTCCGCCTCCCCGTGTGGTGCGCCCGCCTTTAGCTGCGGACAAAAAGAAGGTGGCCCGCGAACCTCGATCTACTGCTGCCGTCCAGGATGTGCCGTCGGGTCGAGAAATGTCTCCAATACTGGGAGCACCACGGGGTCAGGATCAATTGGCCTCAAAAGCGGCTCAAAAAAAGAGCCGTGAGGAGTTCCCGGCACTGCCAGTGCGCCCAGCGGTGAGGCTGGTATCCGGTTCTGGGGCGCCTCAAGCCACGAAGAAGGGAGTGGAATGGACCAGCTTTGGACCTTCCACATCCAAGGCGTCCCAAGAGGGAAGACGTTTGACGGAAGCAGCTGCGCCCACTCCTGCTCCTACTCCAGCTCTTAAGGCGTCGGGGGAGTGGACCGAGGTAGTAAGGCGCAAGGCGCCTAAAAAGCAGATGGAAAAGCGCTCCCTGCGCCTATGCTAAAGAAGGGCGCCAAGTTAGTGCTCCCTAGCTCCTCCGCCGTAGTCGTTAAATTACGGCCGGAGGCAGCTCAGCAGGGGGCAACCTATGGCTCTGTGTTGACGAGGGCCCAACAGAGTCTCAACATAGAGGAGCTCGGAATAGGGCCCCTTAGAGTACGCATGGCGGCGACTGGGTGCCGCCTAATAGAGGTGCCAGGGAGGAATAGCGCCGAGAAAGCGGATGCACTGGCGCAGAAAATGGGGGAGCTACTAAGCGGAGTAGCAGACGTGGTTAGGCCCGTCAAAACCACGTGTTTCCGCCTGACGGGCCTCGATGAGACCGCGACTGTGGACCGAGTCGGGTCGGCGGTCGCTGCAGAAGGGGGATGTGCTGCGGAGCAAGTGTGGGTCGGAGATATCAGCTTCGGCTCACGCGGGGTTGGGTTTGCCCGAATGTCGTGCCCGTTGACAGCTGCTAAGAAGCTGATCCAACTGGGTGCGATTCGGGTAGGCTGGAGCAGGGTGCAGGTCAGCCATGAGGGAGTTCGTCCCAGGCACTGCTATAGGTGCCTGGGGAGAGGACACATGGCGGGCCTGTGCCAATGCGAAAAGGACCGCAGCGGCCTGTGTTACCGCTGCGGACAGCCGGGCCATAAGGCGTCCGGCTGCAGTTCCCCCGTGCCTCGCTGTGCAGTCTGCAGCGACGCCGGTTTGAAGGCCGACCACGTAATGGGGGGCAGGTTATGCTCCCCCCCATCCACTCGTGGAAAGTTTCCCTCCTCCTCACGTTCATTGGGGAGGGGACCGGTGGCGCCTGAGGCCGAGATGTCTGAATAATGCCAGGACATCTCGGCTTCTTACAGGGCAATATTAACCACTCTGCTGCGGCTCAAGACCTCTTCTTGCAGTCGATGGCGGAGTGGTTAATCGACGTGGCGGTGGTGGCGGAGCCCTACTTCGTACCCCCTCAGCCACATTGGGCTGGGGACTCTGAGGGCTCCGTCGCCGTTGTGGTGAGGCCAGGTGCTGGCCCCCCCCCTCATACCCAGAATGAGGGGGGCTGGATATGTCGTTGCCGCTCGGGGAGATTTAGCAATAGTTGGTGTCTACTTCTCCCCGAACCGCAACCTAGCCGCCCTAGAGCAATTCCTTGATGCTCTGGGGCCGCTGATCAGGAGGCTAGCCCCCCTCCCCGTCATAGTGGCAGGGGACTTCAACGCCAAGTCCTCGGCGTGGGGTTCCCCTGTCACTGATCCGAAGGGGAGGGAGGTAGAGGAGTGGGCTTTAGCCTCGGGACTGTCCCTTCTCAATACAGGGACAGTCCTCACCTGCGTGCGGCGGACGGGCGGTTCAGTGGTGGACCTGTCGTTCGCCACTCCCGACGTCGCGCGCAGGGTGGCAGGGTGGAGGGTGGTAACGGAGGTGGAGACACTCTCGGACCATCGCTACATACGGTTCGAGGTGTCTCCAGCCTCCGCATCGAGCTCGGCGTCGGTGTCCGGGGGACGTAGCAGGTTCCCGCGTTGGGCACTCACTAAGCTCAACCGGGAACTTGCGGAGGAGGCGGCCATCGTTGGCCGCTGGAGCCTCCCGTCGTTGGAAGGTTTGGGGGTGGACGAAGTGGCTGGCTGTCTCGGCGATGTACTTACCAACGTCTGCCGGGCAGCCATGCCAAGAGTTTGGGGTCCTCCCCCTCCTCGACGGGCGGTGTACTGGTGGTCGGCCGAGCTGGCTGACCTTCGCGTCGCCTGCGATGCGGCGCGCCGCGCCTATGTCCGTAGCAGGCGGCGCCGTCCCCAGGACGAGGAGCGTGATGGCCGGCTGTTCAGGGTCTACCATGCCAAAAGGGAGATCCTGCAACTGGCCATCAGTCGGGCCAAGGAGCGAGCGTGGCTGGAGCTGGTGGAGGGTCTGGATAATGACCCGTGGGGTCGACCGTATAAGAGGGCGCGAGACAAAATTCGCGCCCAGTCGGCCCCACTGACGGAAACGCTCCAGCCAGAGCTGCTGGGGAACATCGTCCGGGAGTTGTTCCCGGACCCCCCGGCAGACTTTGCTCCGCCGCAGATGGCCCGACGGGCGCCGGGCTCGATGGAGGAGGGTGTTCCGCCACCCGTCACCGACTTAGAAATGGAGGCGGTTCTGTTCCGCCTCCGTAGTAAGAAGAGGGCGCCAGGTCCGGACGGGGTGCACGGTAGAGTTCTCTCTATAGCTCTCGTGCACCTCGGAGACAGCCTTCGGGAACTGTTTGACCGCTGTTTACAGTGCGGTCAGTTCCCGAAGGCGTGGAAGGAGGGTCGGCTCGTCCTGATTCCTAAGGGCGGGCGGCCACCGGACTGTGCGTCGGCGGTGCGGCCGATCGTGTTGCTGAACGAGGTGGGCAAGGCGTTTGAACGCGTAATAGCCTCCCGCCTCGTTCAGCACTTGGAGGAGGGTCCGGGGCCCGGACTGTCAGACTCACAGTTCGGGTTCCGGGCCGGTCGGTCGACCATCGACGCAGTGAGGCGCCTGAAGTCGGTGACGGAGGAAGCGGAACGCGGGAGGGAGGTGGTGGTGGCGGTGTCCTTGGACATCGCCAACGCCTTCAACAGCCTTCCCCACAGCGTGATACGGGAGGCACTGAATTTCTTCGGAGTGCCTCCGTATATCGGGAGGCTGTTGAACGCGTATCTCTCCGATAGGGAGATCGTGTACGAGGACCGGTCGGGGTCCCTAGAGAGGCGGAGAGTCGAGTGCGGCGTCCCTCAGGGTTCGGTTCTGGGACCGAACCTTTGGGACGTCGGCTACGACTGGGTCCTGCGGAGCGGCATCCTCCCCGGAACAGACGTCATCTGCTATGCAGATGACACTTACGTCACGTTCCGGGGAAGGACATATCAGGAGGCCGCGCGGCTGGCTGAGGAGGGGACAGCCCTCGTTGTCAGCCGCATGGAGCGATTGGGGCTTCGGGTACGTCTAGACAAGACCGAAGCCCTGCTCTTCCGCGGACCCGGGAGGAAAGGACCCCCACCGGGTGCACGACTCCTTATCGGAGAGACGGAGGTCAGGGTGAGTCCAACCCTTAAGTGTCTCGGACTCACTCTGGACGGGAGGTGGACCTTCGGCCCCCATTTCCAACAGCTGGGGCCGAAGGTCGTGAGGGTGGCATCAGCGCTGGGCCGGCTCCTACCAAATGTGGGGGGGGCCCAGCCAAGTCTGCAGGCGGCTGTACTCCGGAGTCTGTCGGAGTATGGCCCTGTACGGAGCCCCAATTTGGGCGGATTCCCTCACTGCTCGCAACAAGGCCCAGCTGCGAAGAGCGCAGCGGGTCATAGCAGTGAGGGTAATCAGGGGCTACCGTACAGTCTCCTGGGTGGCAGCTACTGCCCTAGCGGGGGAACCGCCTTGGGAGCTTACGGCAAGGGTCCTTGCCGAGACGAACCTCCTCGTGTCAGAGGGGAGGTCACGTGGCGAGGTCCCCCCGTGGGAGGAGCTAAGGCGGTTCCAAAGGCTGGGAGAGCAGTGGTTGCTGAGGAGGTGGGGTGAGGTCCTGGCGCAGTCGCCGTATGGCCAACATACGGCCACGGCACTGCTTCCAGTCCTTGCGGCGTGGATGCGCCGCAAGCGAAAACCCCTCACCTTCCGCCTTACACAGGTGCTCACCGGGCATGGATGCTTCGGTGCGTACCTGTGTAAGGTCGCCAGGAGGGAGCCAACGCCAGCCTGCCATGAATGTGGCGCTGCAGAGGACACGGCCCAGCACACCCTAGAGGTGTGCGACCGATGGGCCGTGCAGCGCCACGATCTCGTGGCAGTGCTTGGGCGGGACCTCTCGCTCTCGAGTGTGGTGCGCTGCATGCTCGAGAGCGATGAGGCCTGGCAGGCGGCGGTCTCTTTTTGCGAAGCAGTCATTTCGCAGAAAGAGACCGCGGAGCGGGACAGAGAGATCGATCCATCCTCTGTTCCGCTCCGCCGGCGTAGGACGGGAGTGCGGAGGCGTCGTTATGCGAACCTCCAAACTTCCGTCTAACGGGGCTCCGGGAGAGGATGGGAACCTCCCCGGCTTAGCTAGTCCCGGCGCCGAGGGGGACGCTTCAGGTTGTCGGAGCGGCCCCTAATTGTGGTGAAAGTCCGGTCCCTATAGAGGTAGACCGGCCGGTCGCGGGGGGTGTCCTGTGCTAGACAGATCCGGGACACTCCCCATATAGCGGCTGACGGCAATCCGCAGGTTCAGTTTTAGTGGGTAAACCGGCGAGTCGCGCCGGGAGTCCCACATACCCCCGGGTCCCCCAACCCGGGAAGGGCGTAATGACCTTTCCCCTGCGAGATCAAAAAAAAAAAAAAAAAAAAAAAAAAAAAAAAAAAAAAAAGGTTAGGTTAGGTTAGGTTGGGGGCGATATGGGGGGCGATACCGGTTCCTCCTCGTTGGTGTCCCTGGGCAACACTTGCCTGCGCCACCTCGGGCCTCTTTCCTGGGGTGAGGTAGGCACGTGGCTGAACGCCGGTCTTTCTCTGTCTTTCACCACCTTTTTATTAGATTACTCTTCTTTGTTTTCTTTGTTTCATTTGCTCTTTCTTACCGTCTTTTCTTCTACTATCTTTCTTGTTTTTGTTTCAATCTGATGGGGGAGCTCACCCCCGAAAAAAGAGACCGCGACCCGGGGTGTCGGAGTAGTTTATGGATGGCAGATTTTAAAAATAAACTACCTCAGGAGGGTACCGTAACTGGAGAATCCCTCGGCGGGCCACTAGGCCCGTCCAGCCCCACGTATTCTGAGGGGGGCAAAAATTTGCTTGAAACAACGAGGATTTCCGGGGACCATTCCGTCCCCAAAAACGACGACCTTATGCTTTCACAACGGATTCCGATTGTGCAACTCGAACGGATGGACGACTCGGACTGTTCTCTGAACACTATGAGAACAGCCGGTAGCTCTCGCGCATCTTCGCGTGATCGAGCGGGTAGTAGCATGGCCGGCAAACGAAGGCTATCTAACTCAGGCTCTGGCTCTGACGACGGAGGATCGGAGCGATCGGCTCGCTCGGAATCCCACCGGAGGAAAACCGCTCCTGCAAAAAGGGGCCGAGGGCGTCCCCCTACAACAGGAGAGTACGTCGGAATGGCGAACGCCAAGAGACAGTACCTGGAACTAGAGTACGAAGACCTAAGGCTCCAGGCCGAGAAGGAGGTCGCTGTGGCACTAAAAAAAGTGCAGCGACAGACGGAAGCCGCAACAACCAGACAAGCGGAACGTGCGGCGCTTGATGCTCTCCCGGCCGCTACCAAACTAAAAACAGTTGGTGAGCAGGGCTTGGAGCTCATTAAGATGGTGCGCACGAAAAGTGGGAACATGAAGGGCACATTTATAAAGGCCCTCAAAGATGGTGAAGAGAAGGTTGAGGACTCTGTTCGCGGCCTCGCCTCTCTCAAGGAGGATACGCTAAAACTTGAGGCCGAGAACATACGCCTCAGAGAAGAAATAGCGCTGCTGCGGGAAAAGGCGTGTCGACCATCTAAACCGCCGCCCCCAGCAAGCGTTGCCAAATTATCTGCAGCCCCAGCTCAACGAGGCGGCTCAGAGGAAGTAACGGTGGCGGGCTTACGGGCAATGTTCGAGGAGTTCTCCCACTCTATAATGGAAAGGACCTCGAATATGATCAACGCGCGCATCGAGGCAATGGAGGACCGTCTGCTTCCAGCTAAGCGGCTTCGACCGCCACTGGCAGCAGACAAAAGGACTGACAACAACGGTACTCACCTGACTGAGGACTGGCCCGCCCTCTCACAGGCTGGGCCCTCCAGAAGAACGGTGACTCCGGCTCCGGCGACGAGGGCAAGGGCAGCAGCTCCTACTCCATCTGCGGCTGCACCTGAAAAAGAAACGACAGTAAAAAATAAAAAGGCCAAGACAAAAAAGCAAGGAAAGGAGAAACCAGCTGAACAACAGCCGGCCCCGCCTGCGGATGCTGTTCCCGGTCCCTCATCAGAAGGAGAGGGCTGGAACACAGTGGTTCGGAAAGGGAAGGGGAAGAGGAAAACGCAACCGGATGTGACTAACCTCGAATCGACACACCCGGATAAGGCAAAGGCACGGTCGAAGGGGGCCTCCAAAGCCCCCCGAAAGCCGGAGACCAAGAAGGAGAAGACCAGACGACGGAGGCACACTGCTCCCGCCACCGCTGCAGTCGTAATAACGCTGCAGCACGATGCGGTAGAGCGTGGCGCCACCTATAAGGACGCACTCCTCAAGGCCCGTCAAGAGATCAACTTGGCGGATCTAGGGCTATCGGAGGGCGTCCGAATTAGACAGGCGGCAACGGGAGCCCGAATAATGGAACTCCCCACCAGCATAACGAGCGAAATAGCTGACCATTTCGCAGAGAAGTTGCGAGGAGTACTTGCCGGCGTTGCTAGAGTCGCACGGCCCGTCAGATGCTCCGATGTGCGGATATCTGGTCTTGATGACACGGTTGCGAAAGATGATGTTTTGGCAGCGGTCGTGGCTAAGACGGGCTGCTCCCCGGATCATGTAAAGGGAGGCGACGTCCGCGAGGGTCCCGGGGGAACCGGGACTATGTGGGTACAGTGCCCCGTGGCTGCCGTCAACACCTTGGTGACTGCGGGTCGCTTACTGGTCGGTTGGAGCTCGGCGAGAGTCCAGCCCCTGGAGCCCCGCTCCATGAAATGCTACCGCTGCCTCGAAGTCGGTCACACGGGGCGGCGGTGCAACTCGGAGGTGGATAGGAGCCAGTTGTGTTTCCGGTGCGGGCAGGCCGGACACAAATCATCCTCGTGTACGGCTAAACCCCACTGTATAGTTTGCTCAGAGGCGGGTAGGAACGCTAACCACTCGGTCGGTGGAAAGGGTTGCGCCCCCCCTAAGAGGCGGCGAAACAGAAAGGCAAAGCCTCAAACGGCGGGTCGGTCACAAGATCGACAGGGAGATGCGATGGAAACCGACAATGGATAGGCGACCATTACAATTCCTACAGACGAATCTGAACCACTGCGCCGGTGCCCAGGATCTGCTCTTTCAGGCTCTGACGCAGTGGCAGATAGATATTGCGATAGTGGCCGAGCCTTACTACGTCCCAGCCCGCAACACCTGGGTTGGAGACGCGCTTGGCTCTGTCGCCATCCATAGTTGTGACACAGGCCCACCGCTTTTAACGCGGGAGAGAGGCCAGGGATTTGTGGCGGCTGATTGGGGAGAATACACTTTCTTCGGTGTCTACTTCTCCCCGAACAAAACCCTCGCAGATTTTGAGGAGTTCCTGGGTGAGTTGCAGGTGGCAGTGTTAAGAGCGGCCCCAAGGCCCGTTCTTGTCGCCGGCGACTTTAACGCCAAGCACTCAGCCTGGGGCTCCTCAGTGACCGACGCCCGAGGAGATGCCGTACTGGAGTGGACCCTAATGACCGGTCTCTCGATTTTAAACTGCGGGGACGCACCAACCTGCGTTCGGCACCAGGGGAGCTCGATCGTCGACCTCTCCTTTGCCAGCCCCGCGGTTGGAGGACTGGTCCATGACTGGAGAGTAGTGGAGGAAGTAGAGACACTGTCCGACCATCTTTATATCCGCTACAGTGTCTCCCCCCTGAGAGTCACTCAGCCGACTCCACGCTCATCGGCTAGTGCTCAAGAGTTCCCTCGCTGGGCGCTGTCAAAGCTAGACGTGGAAGCGCTCAAAGAGGCTGCGGAGATGGAGGCCTGGACTCCAAGACCCGCAGCTCCCATCGTCGTAAATGAGGAGGCGCTTTGGTTCCGCAGAGCGCTCACACGAATTTGTGATGCGGCCATGCCCCGAATGAAGCGCCGCCCTCCAAATAGGCACGTGTTCTGGTGGTCGGATGTAATAGCGGAGCTCCGACACCAGTGTGTGAGGGCGCGCCGGCCATATCAAAGGCAGCGCAGGAGAAGGCCACCGGATGAGCCACTCATAGCGCGGCTCAGGGAAGAGTATTGCGCGGCCAAGAGTGCGTTAAGCCTGGCCATACAAATGGCCAAGGACGGTGCCCGCGAAGAAATGTTGGCGGAGTTGGACCGGGACCCATGGGGGCGTCCGTATAGAATGGTGCGGAAAAAGTTCAACCGCGGTCCGCCAGTCGTGGAGACGCTGCCCTCGGAGCAGCTGCCCATTATCGTATCGACGCTATTCCCGACTGCAACTGACTCGGAGCCGCACAGCACCGAACCGGAAGTAGTCGAAGAGGTGCCACCAGTTTCGGAGAGCGAGTTTGACGCTGCCATATTCAGGCTGAGCGGGCGCAAGACTGCTCCGGGCCCGGACGGAATACCCGGACGAGTTTGGGTCAAGTCTATGGGGCCGCTCAAACACAGGATGCGGGACCTGTTTAGCGCATGCCTCGCTCAGGCTGAATTCCCTCAGTGTTGGAAGGAAGGTAAACTGGTGTTGTTAAAGAAGGACGGCCGCTCAGTCGATTCACCTTCGGCCTATAGACCAATCGTCTTGCTGGACGAAGCCGGGAAGCTGCTGGAACGAGTAATCGCATCTAGGGTCATTAAACAACTCGAGCGGGACGGGCCTAATCTTTCCGAGGCGCAATTTGGCTTCCGCGCGCAACGCTCGACCATAGATGCGATCCTCGAAGTCAAGCGGTTCGCGGAAGAGCAAACGGTACGCGGTGGAGTGGTGCTGGCGGTATCATTTGACATCGCCAACGCGTTTAATACCTTGCCCTTCCGGGCCATCGAAGAGGGCCTCTGTCATCATGAGGTGCCATGGTATCTTCGCCAAATCATAAGCGGATACCTAAGGAGTAGGGAAATTGTCTGTGTCGGGCGTAATGGTGTCGTCATTCGGATCGTGACTCAGTGCGGTGTTCCACAGGGGTCTGTTCTTGGCCCACTCTTGTGGAACATCGGATTCGACCGCGTCCTGCGTGCGGCTCTTCTCCGCGGGCTGCGTCTCATTTGCTATGCAGATGACACTTTACTCTTAGCCCGCGGAGAAACATTTGAGGAGGCCATTCGTCTGGCAAGAGTTGGCGCGTCCCAGGTGGTCACGCGTATTGAGGGACAGGGGGTGCGAGTTGCGCTGGAGAAAACGGAGGCCATGTTTCTCTATGGACCCCGAAAACGCCGCCCCGCGGAAGCATCCCTCCTCATCGGAGAAGTAAATGTGCCAATCGGGTCGGAAATGAAGTACCTGGGTCTGGTCTTGGACTCCAGGTGGACCTTCACCGAACATTTCCGCCGATTGGTGCCCAAATTAAAAAAGACGGCCGTGGCCCTTGGACGCCTCCTGCCCAACATCGGAGGTCCAGGGACCACGTGTAGGCGGCTTTATACGGGGGTTCTCCAGTCCATGGCCCTCTATGGAGCTCCCGTCTGGGCGGACAACCTGAGTGCCCAGAACAAGGCGCTCTTGCGGAGCCCTCAGCGGACGATGGCGTTGCGCATGATTCGCGGGTATCGTACTGTATCCTGCGACGCAGCTCTAGCCCTCGCCAGAACCCCTCCATGGGACCTTCAGGCCCGGGTTCTAAGCGAGATTTATTACCGCACGGCGGAATTTAAGAGCAGAGGAGATAGGGTGTCACCGGAGCTAACAGCTCGATGGCGCCGCCAGGCGCGCATCATAACAATGCGCGCTTGGGAGGACAGATTGGCGTCCCCAACAGCCGGACATATGGTGGCGGCGGCGATTCGGCCGCACCTACAGGAGTGGGTGACGCACTGTAAGGGCACCCTCACATACCGGATGGTGCAGGTGTTGACCGGGCATGGTTGCTTCGGTCATTACCTGCACTATCTGGCTAGAAGGGAACCAACGCCTCAGTGCCACCATTGTAACAATAATGACGACACAGCGCAGCACACGCTCACGGACTGCCCAGCCTGGGTAGAACAGCGGGCTGTGCTCTGCGCCACCATCGGATTTGACCTTACGCTCCCGGCTATAATAACAGCCATAGTCCGGTCGAGCGATGCATGGACTGCAATGGCCACCTTCTGTGAGCACGTAATCACGCAGAAGGAGGCCGCCGAACGGGAAAGAGAAGCGGACGCAGCCGCAGACCCCGTTCGCAGGAGGCGCGGAGGGCGCAGGCGCGCACATCATGAGCGCCAGTTCCCGCCGTAAATAGGACTCGGGTGGCGGGTTGGGGAGCCCGTCGCCCATTGCACGAGTCCCTCCCGGTCGAAGAGCGCCCGGTGCCTCGGGCCGCTCTCCCGGATGGCTAGCAGCTGTCGCCGACAGTCTGCTGCGGAGGATTTGCTGCTGTAGCAAATGCCGCTTACTGGGCCGCTGCAGTTATCGCCTCAGGCGGGTCCGGCGGCCCAGTAGCATAGCGGAGGAGGAGGCACCTTGGGGTTTTAGTGCGGTAACTCCGGGTGCGATCCTCACCTCGCACCCGGGTGAGTCCCACATACCCCGGTGGCCAACCCCAGCCCTCCGGGGATCCATAAAGGATTTCCCCAAGCAAAAAAAAAAAAAAAAAAAAAAAGGTTGGGGGCGATACGGGGGCGATACCGGTTCCTCCACGTTGGTGTCCCTGGGCAACGCCTGGGTGCGCCACTCCGCTCTCTACACGGGGTGAGGTACTCAGGCGGCTGAACACCGGTCTTTCTCTATCTTTTCACCACCTTTTTATAGTTTACTCTTCTTTTTGCATTGTTTTATTTATTTTTCTATTTTCAACACCTTTTCTTTCTATCTTTTCTCTTTTATTTATTCTTCTGTGCGTGTGTGCTAGGTTTTGCGTGATAGGTTTTTTGTTCTGAATGGTGATGGATGGGCTTTTACGGCCCCTAATCCAGGGTTTGTGGTGCCCGGCCGTGGGATGCGTGGCGAGCAGGCGGCTCGTCCCAAGGGCACTGGGGCAGAATCCCCCCTATTGGATCGGGTCAGCATCAACCCTTATCTGAGCAAATATGGAGAGCAATAAGGATAATATTCCCCGGGTGGGTCCTCTTAGGAGGGAATCCCACACTCCCGCTTCGGCGGGGGGTCGCCCCACGTATACGGGGGGGGCACCTGTTGCTGTTGAGTCGGATGACGAGACTGTGGTAAAGACGGTTGAGAAGGAGAGAGGCGCGATGGCACAACCAGGCCCGAAGCTGGCGCACATTACCGCGCCGGAGACGGGCCTCCTGACCGACGAAGACGTTGACTTCAGTCAGCCGCAGCCCAATGGGGTTGAGAGGCTACTGAAGTTAATGCAGAAAAAGAAGATGCGGGGCGACCCAGACTTACCGCGCGTGCTTCTCACGCGCGACGTGATACTGCCGTCGCCCACAATACCTGACAGAGACAGCGAGGACTATCTCTCGGACTCCAGTTGCATGTCTCATATGTCGCTAGACTCCGAGGGATTGCCCGCACCCACCGGACGAACGACCCCCCTAAAGAGGCGGTTACACCCGGACGTAGACGAAACGGCGTCGTCCACCAGCAAAGGTGCGGTGCCAAAGGCCAAACGAGGACGCGGCCGGCCACCAACGACTGGCCAGTACGTCGGATTGGCCAAGGCGCAGGCCGAACTTAATAGGACAAAGGAGGAGGCACTTCGGCTTCAGGCCGCAGAGGAAGTTGCCGAAACACTGAGAACTGCGCGTGAGGCGCGCGCGACTATCTCCGCAAGCCGCGCCGCAGTTACCGAAGGAGACAGGTCGGAGCAGACAACCTATGCTCTGGCTAAAAGTGTCGAGACTTCGTTGGAGGCCGTAACCATGGTCGCCACGAAGTCTCAGAACTTGAAAGGCACCTTTCAACGGTGTCTCAAGGAGGCGGTCGCCAACATAAAGGCGGCCGTCGCCGAACTGAGGGGCCGTTCAATGACGGAGGAGATGACGAGACTGGAGGTGCAAAACGTGCAACTCCAAAGGCAGGTGGCTGATCTTCGTCGCGAGCTAGAGGAGATGCGCCGACGACCAGCTGCGCCCGCCGAAAAAGACTTGCGTGAGCTGTTGGCCGAGGTGTCTCGCTCAAACATAGAGACACTCGGCAGCATGCTCAACGCGAGACTTGCCGGCATAGAAGACAGGCTCCTCCCGGAGCCAAGGAGGAGGCCTCCGCTGGCGGCGGATAGTGCTACTGTAGGCACCACGCCAGCGGAGAATAGACCGAAGGCGCCGAATCCCAAGAAGGCGACAGCGCCCACCTACGCTGAGATGGCGGCACCGAGTGCGGCAGCCCCAATAGAGGCACCGCCAATACCGGCCCCGCCAAAGGCCAAGGGAAAAACCAAGGCCAAAAAGAAGAAGCGGCCATCAATGGCCGCTAAAGAGGCGGCGCAAGGGGGGGAAAATACCAACCCCTCCCCCGGCGAGGACGGCGAGGAGGCCTTGCGTGGACCACAAAAGGTCCACGCAAGGCCAAAAATACGAAGAAAGGGGCGGCTACTCCAGCTAAGGTCGCCCCGAAGAAGAAGAAGAGAGCGAAACTCCGCCCCCCCACGACTGCGGCGGTCACCCTCACCCTGGGGGCTAACGCTGCTGAAAGGGGGGTGACGTACGCGAAAGTGCTAGGACAGGCTAGAGCGGCGATCGACCTGGGGGAGCTTGGTATCCCAGGCTCGGTTTCCGTCTGGCCGAAACAGGAGCGCGCGTTCTCACCATTGCTGGTGAGGGCGCGCAAGAGAAGGCGGACGCCTTTGCCTCGAGGCTTAGATCCGTCCTGCCACCGGACGAAGTAAAAGTCGCCCGCCCGGTCTTGTGCGCGGAGATCCGCGTGGCCGGGTTAGACGACTCAATAGCGGCCGCCGACGTCATCGAGGCGGTCGCGAAGGAAGGTGGGTGCTCGGCCGACAACATTAGGTCGGGCCAATTGTGGGAAATGTGCGGGAAACCGGGGCACAAGGCGGCCGAGTGCGGGGAAGCGCCCAACTGCTTCCTGTGCGAGGCTGCCGGCAGGCCGGAGAAGGCGCATGTGCTGGGAGGAAGCGGCTGTGTCGCAAAGCCGCCTCCCGGCGCGAAGAGAAAGGCGCCAACGAAAAAGGCCCGGCTTAAAAAGCCCAAGGCCAACGGCGCAAGGGCGGGTCCGTCCGCCCCCGCCATGGAGTTGGACGCCTAGGCCCGTGGGTGGTGATCGGGGGATCGCCACCCGCACTATGGGCCCCGAGAAGGAAAGCTCCCCAATGCCCGGGGAGCTCTCGGAGAGCAAGCGGCGGCATAACACCAGGCCGCCGCACTAGAAGGGAGCCGGATGCGGCACGCGCTGGGGGGTCGTGGAAGAATGCTTTCGCGATTCCCACGGCCCCTCCACTGGCGCTGAAGATGGGCATCGGGGTGTTTTAGTCGGTACACCCCGGTGCACTCCATCTCGCGCCGGGGGAGTCCGACATACCCCTGCTGCCCTCCCCCGGGGCGGCGGGGGATTCGTAAAGAATTTCACCCCGTTAAAAAAAAAAAAAAAAAAAAAAAAAAAAAAAAAAAAAAAAAAAAAAAAAAAAAAAAAGGTTGGGGGCGATACCGGTTCCTCCACGTTGGTGTCCCTGGGCAACGCCTGGGTGCGCCACTCCGCTCTCTACACGGGGTGAGGTACTCAGGCGGCTGAACGCCGGTCTTTCACTGTCTTTCACCATCTTTTTATAGTTTACTCTTCTTTTTTGCATTGTTTTATTTATTTCATCTATCTTTCAACACCTTTTCTTTCTATCTTTTCACTTTTATTTATTCTTCTGTGCGTGTGTGCTAGGTTTTGCGTGCTAGGTTTTTTGTTATGAATGGTGATGAATGGGCTTATACGGCCCCTAATCCTTGGATTGTGGTGCCCGGCCTTGGGATGCGTGGCGAACAGGTGGTTTCGTCGTGAGGGCACTGGGGCAGAATCCCCCCTATTGGATCGGGTCAGACTCAGCCCATAACTGACAACCATGGAAGTCCGTAATGAGAAAAATTGTCCCCGGGCGGGTCCCGACAATGTCGGGGAATCCCGCACCTCTCCGAAAGGGGAGGTCTGGCCCACGTATACGGGGGGTGCCACCATTACGAGTGGGAGTGTGGAGGCCGTCGCGACGGCCAGTAAAGGCGAAGGCGCGACAATACGCGTGGATCCGGAGCCGGTGCCCCTAACCGCACCGGCGGCGGACCAATTATTGACGGACGAAGACGTCGATTTTTCACAGCCTGTGGAAAACGGCAGGGAGCGGCTCCTAAGGCTTCTTCACAGGAAGAAGCTACGAGGAGACACGGAGGGGCTTGCGCGCGTTCAGCACAAGCGCGAGCTGATCCTCCCTCCCTCTATCAGGACTGAGACAGAGGCGGCGGGGAAATCTAGCGCAGCCGCACCGCGCGTACCGCTCGTGTTGCTCACGCGCGCGCGGATCCCCGATCGCCTAACCGGACTTGACAGCGACGACTACCTCTCGGAGGGGCTGCCCGTCATACCCGATCGTGACGCCCCTCGTAAGAGGAAAACCGACGATGACGATGTGCCGTCTCTTAGCAAAGAGGCGGTACCTAAGGCTAAAAAAGGACGTGGCCGGCCACCATCTACTGGCCAATACGTCGGCCTAGCGAAGGCCCAAGCCGAATATAATCGCCAGAAAGAAGAGAGCCTCCGTTTAGAGGCAGAGAGGGAAATCGCCGAGACGGCACGGGCGGCAAGGGAAATACGAGCCTCCCCCCGCCCAAGCCTTACACCTGGCGATGGCGAGCAGGAAAGCACGAGCGCGGCACTAAACGCGAGCGTTGAAAGGTCACTGGAGACCATCACTATGGTCGCCAGTAAGTCCAACAATTTGAAGGGGACATACCAGCGGTTCCTAAAGGAGGCGGTTGCCAACATTAAGGTGGCCGTCAACGAGATAAGGAACCGCTCCCAAAACGACGAACTGCGGGCTCTGGAAGCACAAAACCAGAAGCTTCAACAGCAAATTGACGCTATGCGGCGAGAGCTGGAGGAGCTACGGAGGCAAGCGACCAAGTCTGCCGCCGACGACCTGCAGAAGCTGTTGTCGGAGGTCTCGCGCTCAAACATCGAGACCTTCGGCAACATGCTGAATGCAAGGCTGGCCGGGTTGGAAGACAGACTCCTTCCCGAGCCTAGAAGAAGACCGCCGCTAGCGGCGGACCGCATGGACGTTCCCGTTGGTGCCCCAACAACGACGGCACCGACGAAAAAGGTGTCGAAGGCATCGGCGCCCACCTACGCGGAAGTGACGGCACCGAGTGCAGTGGCCCCAAAAGTAGCGCCGCCTGCACCGGCCCCGCCAAAAAAGGCAAAAAAGAAGAAAAAGCGGCCCACAATGGCCGCAAGGGAAGCGGCGCAAGGGGGGGATAACAACAACCCCTCCCCCGCCGAGGCCTCGTGGACCACCGTTGGAACACGAAAGGCCGGAAAGAACAAAGGGGCGGCTAAAACACCCAAGGCCGCCCCGAAAAAGAAGAAAAAGGCCAGGCTTCGCCCCCCCACAACGGCGGCAATCACTCTCACTATTGAGACGGGTGCTGCGGAGAAGGGGGCGACCTACGAGAAGATCCTGCGCGAGGCCAGGTCGAAGATCGATCTGGGGGAGCTAAACATCCCCAGACTCGGCTTCCGCCTGGCCCAGACGGGTGCGCGAGTCCTGACGGTTGAGGGAGAGGGGGCTGAAGAAAAGGCGGACGCTTTGGCCACGAGGCTGCGAGCGACCCTTAGCCCCGACATCGTGAAGATCGCCCGCCCGGTGAAATGTGCGGAAATGCGCGTCACCGGGCTGGATGACGCGACGACGGCCGCCGATGTCATCGAGGCGGCCGCTAAAGAAGGAGATTGCCCGGCCACCAATATCCGGTCGGGTAGAATTGTCGTGGGGCCAAGAGGTACAAGAAGCCTCTGGCTCAGCGTTCCGATGGCAGCCGCCAAAAAGCTTACCAGCTCTGGGCGGCTGCAGATAGGCTGGGTCGTTGCGGGGGTGACACTGCTGGCCGCGAGGCCCAAGCGGTGTTACCGCTGTCTCGACACCGGCCACCTGGCGGTGCAGTGCAAGTCCTCGGTGGACCTCAGTCGGAATTGTTTCCGCTGCGGGAAGCCGGGGCACAAGGCACCAGAGTGCGAAGCGGCTCCGAATTGCCCGGCCTGCGAGGCCGTAAGCAAGCCGAAGGAGCACGTGCTGGGGAGCAGCGGCTGTATCACAGCACCCAAGCCGCCCCCCGGCACGAATAAGAAGAGGAAGGCTCCTTCCAAGGCCCGGCTTAAAACGCCCAAAGCCGGCGCAAGGGCGGTTCCACCCGCCCCCGCCACTATGGAAGTGGAGGCCTAGACCCGTGGGCGGTGATCGGGGGATCGCTGCTCACACTATGGGTCCCGAGCGCAAAGCTCCCCTATGCCCGGGGAGCTCTCGGTGAAGGCAGGCGGCGGCACAACACCAAGCCGCCGCAACAGAAGTGGGCCGGTCGCGGCACGCGCTGCGGGGTCGTGGAGCTATGCTCACGCGATTCCCACGGCCCCGCATTGGCGCAGAAGAAGGGCATCGGGGGGTTTTAGTCGGTAAACCCCGGTGCACTCCATCTCGCACCGGGGGAGTCCGACATACCCCTGCTGCCTTCCCCCGGGGGCAGCGGGGGATTCGTAACGAATTTCCCCCCGCAAAAAAAAAAAAAAAAAAAAAAAAAAAAAAGGTTAGGTTAGGTTGGGGGCGATACCGGTTCCTCCTCGTTGGTGTCCCTGGGCAACGCCTGGGTGCGCCACTCCGCTCTCTACACGGGGTGAGGTACTCAGGCGGCTGAACACCGGTCTATCTCTATCTTTTCACCACCTTTTTATAGTTTACTCTTCTTTTTGCATTGTTTTATTTATTTTTCTATTTTCAACACCTTCTCTTTCTATCTTTTCTCTTTTATTTATTCTTCTGTGCGTGTGTGCTAGGTTTTGCGTGATAGGTTTTTTGTTCTGAATGGTGATGGATGGGCTTTTACGGCCCCTAATCCAGGGTTTGTGGTGCCCGGCCGTGGGATGCGTGGCGAGCAGGCGGCTCGTCCCAAGGGCACTGGGGCAGAATCCCCCCTAATGGATCGGGCGTGACTCAGCCCATATCCGAGCAACTATGGAAGGCAATATAGATAATATTCCCCGGGTGGGTCCTCTTCGGAGGGAATCCCACACTCCCGCTTCGGCGGGGGGTCGCCCCACGTATACGGGGGGGGCACCTATTGCAGTGGAGGTGGAGGAAAAGGCGGGAGAGATGAAGGAGGGAGGCGCGATGGCGCATAATAGGCCGGGACCGGCGCACCTTACCGCGACGGGAACGGACCTACTCACGGATGAGGAGGTGGACTTCTCGCAGCCGCAGCCTAACGGTGTTAAGCGGCTATTGAGACTCCTGCAAAAAAAGAAGGAAAGGGGGGACACTGAGGGACTCGCGCGCGTCCAGCTAGAGCGCGAACTCAGGATCCCATCCTCCGATGACGACGGAACGAACATGGCGCGTGTGCCTCGCGTATTGCTGCGTGACGTAATGGCCACGCCGCCCAAACCTGGACCTAGATCTATGAGAGATAGCGACGACTATCTCTCCGACTCCTCGGTCTACAGCGCTATGTCGCTGGAGTCCGGGGAGTCCACCACCGGACTTGACAAACCTCTTAAGAGGAAAAACACTGACGACGACACCGTACCGTCTCTTAGTAAAGGGGCGGTACCAAAACCAAAACGAGGACGTGGCCGGCCGCCGACGACAGGCCAGTACGTTGGCTTGGCGAAGGCTCAGGCTGACCTGAACAGAGCTAAAGAGGAGGCGCTTCGACTTCAGGCCGAGGTCGAGGTGGCAGAGATGACGAGAGCGGCAAGGGAAACGCGAACATCACCCCGCGCAACCCCTGTCATAACCGGAGATGTCGAGTCGGAGCAGTCGAGCGCTGCCCTGGCCAAAATAGTGGAGACTTCACTGGAGGCCATCACAATGGTCGCCGTGAAGTCCTCCAACCTTAAAGGCACATTCCAAAAGTGCCTTAAGGAATCGGTGGCGGCCATCAAATCGGCTGTCGCCGAGATGAGAAGCCGCTCCACTACAGAAGATCTGGCGAGGTTGGAGGCCCAGAACGCACGCCTCCAAGAAGAAGTGGCAAGAATGGGCCGCGAGCTCGAAGAGCTGCGCAGACGGGCTACCAACATCCGTCCCGTACAAGAAGACATGCGTGAGCTGTTGGCGGAGGTCTCCCGATCTAATATAGAGACCTTCGGCAACATGCTCAACGCCAGGCTGGCCGGACTTGAGGACAGACTCTTGCCGGAGCCGAGGAGGAGACCTCCGCTGGCGACAGACGCTGCTAACACATGCATCAGCGCCCCGCCGGCGGCTACCGGAAGTAAACAGGCACCGAAGCCCAAAAAGGCGACGGCGCCCTCATACGCAGAGATGGCGGCAACAAGTGCAGCGGCCCCCCAAGTGGCTCCGCTTGCACCGGCCCAGCCAAAGGCTAAGATGCCAAAAAAGAAGAAGCGGCCATCGATGGCCGCTCAGGAGGCGGCGCAAGGGGGGGTGAACACCAACCCCTCCCCCGCCGAGACCCCGTGGATCGCCGTAGGTCCGTAAAAAAAAAAAAAAAAAAAAAAAAAAAAAAAAAAAAAAAAAAAAAAAAAAAAAAAAAAAAAAAAAAGGTTAGGTTAGGTTAGGTTGGGGCTCTGCCAGTTCGTCCTCGTTCGTGGCCCTGGGCAACGCTTGGGTGCGCCACCCCGTCTTTTGCGGGGTGAGGTACTCACGCGGCTGAAGGCTGGCGCTATCTATCTTTTCTTCTCTATCTTTCACCACCTTTTTAGTTTAACTTTCTTGTTTTGCTTTAGTTTTTATTTGTTTTTTCTATCTTTTCACCATCTTTCTTTCTTCTTTTACTATCTTTCATTTTTATTTAACTCTTGTGATAGGTGACCTCACACCTGAAAAAAGGCTGCGACCCGGGGTGTCGGTGTGACGAAAATGGCAGATCGCAAGATGAAAAATATTCCCCGGGTGGGTCCTCTCTCTGAGAGGGAATCCCACCCTTCCGCTCCGGCGGAAGGCTGCCCCACGTATACGGGGGGGGCACAAACTGCGATGAGGGTAGAGGCGGTCGTGCAAACGACGGAGAGGGAGAAAGACGCGAGAATGCGAACAGGTCCGGGTCTGGCGCACATTACCGCGCCGGAAACGGACCCTTTAACCGACGAGGATGTAGACTTTTCCAAGCCGCAGCCGGACGGTAAACGTCGGCTGTTCGTGCTTCTGGAGAAGATGGAACTGAGAGGGAATATGAAGGGCGTACCGCGCGCGTATGTAGATCGCGTGCTGTACAATAAAAGCCCCAATACCGAACGAGACAGCGAGGACTATACCACGGACTCCAGCTGCGTGTCTAGCATGTCGCTGGACTCCGTGGGATTGCCCGCATCACCGGACAGGACTGCGCGAAAACGGCGCAATTCAAACGAAGACGTGGCGCCTTCCACCAGTAAGGAGGTGGCGCCCAAGTCAAAGAGGGGGCGTGGCCGGCCGCCTACGACCGGCCAATATGTCGGCCTGGCCAAGGCCAAAGCCGACCTAAATAAAGAAAAGGCGGAGGCCCTTCGGCTCCAGGCCGAGGAGGAAGTCGCCGCAGTGGCTCGTGGGGCGAGGAATGCTGGGGCCGTTCGTTCTAGCCCCTCCCCCATCAGACTCCCCGCTACTTCTCTTACGCGAGAAGAAGCGTCGGAGCGGACGGGCGCTGCGCTGGTCGGAGCAGTGCAGGCCTCGTTGGAGACCGTCGTCATGGTCGCCACAAAGTCCTCCAATCTCAAAGGTACCTATCAAAGGTACCTAAAGGAGGCAGTGATGACTATCGCGTCGGCGTTCAACGAGGTACGATGTCGCACCGCGACAGAGGAGGTGTCAAAGCTGGAGGCCCATAACAAGCGCCTCGAAGAGCAAATGGCCGAATTGCGCCAGGAGCTCGACGAGCTGCGCAAACAGGCCTCCCGCCCCAAGGAAAAAGACATGCGTGAGCTATTGGCGGAGGTCTCCAGAGCAAACATAGAGACCTTCGGCAATATGCTCAACGCTAGGCTGGCCGGTTTGGAGGATAGACTCCTTCCGGAGCCTCGGAGGAGACCCCCGCTGGCGGCGGATAGTGCCATTGTAGGCACCACGCCGGCGGAGAAAGCACCGAAGCCCAAGATGGCGACGGCGCCAACGTATGCGGCAGTGACGGCGCAGAGCGCGGCGGCCCCAAAAGAGGCACCGCCGACGCCTGCCCCGTCAAAGGCCCGTAAGAAGAAGACCAAGAAGTGGCCATCAATGGCCGCCCAGGAAGTGGCGCAAGGGGGGGCGAACACCAGCCCCTCCCCTGCCGAGGCCCCGTGGACCACCGTTGGGTCACGTAAGGCCAGGAAGAAGGGGGCGGCTAAAACACCCAAGGCCGCCCCAAAGAAGAAGAGAAAGGCAAGGCTTCGCCCCCCTACATCCGCGGCCGTCACCCTCACCCTTGAGGCGGGGGCTGCGGAGAGGGGGGTGTCATACGAAAAGCTGCTCCGTGAGGCCCGGGCGAAGATCGACCTCGGGGAGATCGGTATCCCCAGGCTCGGCTTCCGCCTGGCCCAAACGGGTGCGCGCGTCCTGACCGTTGAAGGAGAGGACGCAAATAAGAAGGCAGACGCACTTGCTGCTAGAATGCGAGCGGTCCTCAACCCGGAGAGCGTAAAAATCGCCCGCCCGGTGAAACGTGTAGAAATGCGCATCACCGGGCTGGATGACGCAACAACAGCCGCCGATATAATCGAGGCGGCTGCAAAAGAAGGGGGTTGCCCGGCTACCAATATCCAGTCGGGCAAAGTCGTCGTGGGCCCAAGGGGTACCAGATCCCTATGGCTTAAAGTCCCGATAGCGGCCGCCAAGAAACTGGTGAGCTCTGGGCGGCTGCAGATAGGTTGGGTCGTGGCTAAGGTGGCACTGCTGGCCGCGAGGCCAAGGCGGTGTTACCGTTGCCTCGACAACGGCCACCTGGCCGTGAACTGCAAGTGCTCGGTGGACCTCAGTCGGACATGTTTCCGCTGTGGGAAGCCGGGCCACAAGGCGGCTGAATGCGAGGCAGAACCTAACTGCCCCGCGTGTGAGGCCGTCGAAAAGCCGAAGGGGCACGTGCTGGGGGCTGCTGGCTGCATAACGGCGGCCAAAAAGCCGCCCACCAGCAAGAAAAAGGGAAAGGCTCCCACGAAGAAGGCCCGGCAGAAAAAGCCGAAGCCTAGCGGCGCAAGGGCGGAGCAACCCGCCCCCGCCATGGACGTGGTAGAAGCCTAGACCCGTGGGTGGTGATCGGGGGATCACCGCCCACACCATGGGTCCCGAGCGCAAAGCTCCCCAATGCCCGGGGAGCTCTCGGAGAGGCAGGCGGCGGCACAACACCAGGCCGCCGCAAAGAAGAGAGCCGGTTGCGGCACGCGCTGCGGGGTCGTGGAAGAATGCAATGTGATTCCCATGGCCCCGCCAACGGCGCTGAAGGTGGGCATCGGGGGGTTTTAGACGGTAAACCCCGGCGCACTCCACCTCGCGCCGGGGGAGCCCGTCATACCCCTGCCGCCCTCCCCCGGGGGCGACGGGGGATACGTAACGTATTTCCCCCCGTCAAAAAAAAAAAAAAAAAAAAAAAAAAAAGGTTAGGTTAGGTTGACGCAATGCGCCGGGAGCTCGAGGAGCTGCGTCACCAGGCGACCAAGCCCGCCACCAACGACTTGCAACGGATGTTGTCGGAGGTCTCGCGTTCCAATATAGAGACCTTCGGCAACATGCTGAATGCGAGGTTGGCGGGCATAGAGGACAGGCTCCTGCCAGAGCCAAGGAGGAGACCACCGCTGGCGGCGGATAGTGCCGATGTTGGCACCACGCCAGCGATCGGAGGGTCGAAGGCGCCGAAGCCTAAACGAGCGACGGCGCCAACATATGCGGAAATGGCGGCACCGAGTGCACCGGCCTCTAAAAAGGCTCCGGCTGCTCCGGCCCCGCCCAAGGCCAAAACGAAAAAGGGCAAGAAGAAGCGGCCATCAATGGCCGCCCAAGAAGCGGCGCAAGGGGGGGCAAACACCAGACCCTCCCCCGCCGAGGCCTCGTGTCCCAAAGTTGGGCCACGCAAGGCCAGGAACGAGAAGGGGGCGACTAAAACACCCAAGGCCGCCCCAAATAAAAAGAAGAGAACGGCAAGGCTTCGCCCTCCCACGACTGCGGCGGCCACCCTCACCCTGGGGGCGAACGCTGCTGAAAGGGGGGTGACGTACGCCAAGGTGTTGGCCAAGGCCCGAGCGGCGATCGACCTGGGGGAACTCGGGATCCCCAGGCTCGGTTTCCGACTGGCCGAGACAGGAGCGCGCGTCCTCACCATTGCTGGTGAGGGTGCGCAAGAGAAGGCGGACGCCTTCGCCGTTAGGTTGAGGTCCGTCCTCCCACCGGACGATGTGAAAGTCGCCCGCCCGGTTCTGAGCGCGGAGATCCGCGTGGCCGGGCTGGACGACTCAGTGGCGGCCGCCGACGTCATTCAGGCGGTCGCGAAAGAAGGAGAGTGCTCGGCCGACAATATTCGGTCGGGCCAACTGTCGGTGGGGCCACGAGGAGACGCGTCGCTATGGATGCGTGTCCCGGTCGCTGCAGCCAAGAAGCTTGTAAGCTCTGGGCGGCTGCGCGTTGGTTGGGTGTCGGCGAGAATGGCGCTGCTGGCCGCGAGGCCTAAGCGCTGCTTCCGCTGCCAGGACACCGGCCACGTGGCTGCGAAGTGCCAGTGCCCGGTAGACCGCAGCCGGAGCTGTTTCCGCTGCGGGAAACCGGGGCACAAGGCGGCCGAGTGCGGGGAAGCACCCAACTGTTTCCTCTGCGAGGCCGCTGGCAGGCCAGAGAAGGCCCATGTGCTGGGCAGTAGCGGCTGCGTAGCGAAGCCGCCCCCCAGCACGAAGCGAAAGGCGCCAACAAAAAAGGCCCGGCACAAAAAGCCCAAGGTCGACGGCGCAAGGGCTGTTCCCGCCCCCGCCATGGAGTTGGACGCCTAGGCCCGTGGGCGGTGATCGGGGGATCGCCGCTCACACTATGGGCCCCGAGATGGCAAGCTCCCCAATGCCCGGGGAGCTCTCGGAGAGGCAAGCGGCGGCATATCACCAGGCCGCCGCATTAGAAGTGAGCCGGATGCGGCACGCGCTGGGGGGTCGTGGAAGAATGCTCTCGCGATTCCCACGGCCCCTCCATTGGCGCTGAAGATGGGCATCGGGGGGTTTTAGACGGTAAACCCCGGCGCACTCCACCTCGCGCCGGGGGAGTCCGTCATACCCCTGCTGCCCTCCCCCGGGGGCGGCGGGGGATACGTAACGTATTTCCCCCCGTCAAAAAAAAAAAAAAAAAAAAAAAAAAAAAAAAAAAAAAAAAAAAAAAAAAAAGGTTAGGTTAGGTTCAACCGGAGCTCCGAAACAGAGTCGTGTCGGCCTTATTTCTATCTGGGGCCGAACGGTCGCCATCTTCAGCGCCACGAACGGAGGACTCCGAGTCCGAAGGAGAGGAGGAAACGCCGCCCGTTACGTCGGCCGAACTAGCGGTGGCGGTACACAAGATGGGTATAAAAAACACGGCCCCCGGCCTCGATGGCGTGCCGGGCCGCGTAATAGTCGTGGCAATGAAGCACATAGAGTCGCAGGTACTCGCCGCTTTGACCAGCTGCCTGGTCCAGGGCCGAGTACCTCGACAGTGGAAGACGGGCAAACTGGTGCTTCTGAAGAAGAATGGAAGGCCCGAAGACCAACCGTCAGCATACCGCCCCATCGTCTTGCTAGATGAGCTATGCAAGATGTTAGAAAGGGTTCTTGTGGCGCGTGTCGTGAGACACCTAGAGACCGTTGGGCCAAACCTGAGCGACAACCAATACGGCTTTCGCTCAGGCCGGTCGACGATAGGGGCGATCGCCCGCCTGAGGGATATTGCTGAGGAGGATGTGTCCCGGGGTGGGGTAGTGTTGGCTGTGTCGCTGGATATCTCCAACGCCTTCAACTCCCTGCCCTGGGCAACCATTAAAGACGGCCTACGACACCACGGCGTTCCGAGATACTTGCGCAACACGATCTGCAGCTATCTCTCGGAGCGCTCCGTGCAATTCCCGACACTAGAAGGCTGGGAAGAGCAAGAAGTGGACTGCGGCGTTCCGCAGGGTTCGGCTCTCGGTCCGACCCTGTGGAACATCGGATTTGACCCTGTGTTACGCGGCGCCAACCTCCGCGGAGTAGAGGTCATCTGCTACGCGGACGACACGTGCGTCGTCTGCCGTGGCAGGACCTATCGCGAGGTGGCAATACTTGCGACAGCGGCAGTCGCACAGGTAGTCCGCAGGATCCGTGCGCTAGGCCTCACGGTGGCCTTAGAAAAATCCGAGGCCCTATGTTTCCACGGGCCGAGGAATGCGCCGCCGCCCGATTTGGCAGTGGTTGTGAGCGGAACGACAATTAAAGTCACGCCCACACTAACATACTTAGGACTCGCCCTCGATAGTCGGTGGTCCTTCAAGGAGCATTTTCGCCGGCTCTCCGAGAAGGTCACCAAGTCCGCGGGGGCCCTGGCCTCGCTGCTCCCGAATCTGGGGGGCCCGAGCTTGGGATGTCGGCGCCTGTACATGGGCGTCATACGCTCCATGTCAATGTACGGCGCGCCGATCTGGGCTGAAAACCTGTCGCCCGAAAATCGACTCGCCCTTGGACGGCTTCAGAGAGTGATGGCGACGCGGGCAGTGCGTGGTTACCGTACCATCTCAAGGGATGCGGCATGCCTGCTCGCCGGAAGCGTCCCATGGGACTTGGACGCACGAGCCCTCGCCGATGTCTATTGGCGTTGCGCAGCGGTCCGTGCAGGGGGAGGCAACCCCTTACCGGACGCCATACGTCGGTGGAGGGATGAAGCGAAGGAAATTACTCTAGACCTCTGGGCGGAGCGGCTCCAGGAGCCGCTAGTAAGCATCACCCTAATATCGGCAATTCGCCCGCTGTTTAAAGAGTGGGTGAATCGGAAGTACGGCGCGCTCTCCTTCCATCTGACACAGGTGCTAACTGGGCATGGCTGCTTCGGTCGGTACCTGTGTGAGATTGCAAGGAGAGAAGAAACCACAAGATGTCACCACTGTGACGAGGACAGGGACACGGCCGAGCACACTGTAACCGCCTGTCCCTCTTGGACTGGACAACGCGCAGCCCTAACGGCCGCAATCGGACTTAACCTCTCGCTGCCAGCAATCATCCAAGCAATGCTGCGCAGCGAGCCAGAGTGGAATGCGGTGGACGACTTCGCACAGGAGGTCATATCCGCAAAGGAGGAGGCCGAGCGTGAAAGGGAACGGGAGACGCTTGACACCTCAAGACGGCCGAGACGAAGACGCGCGATCAATATTGATCACAGCGTCCCGACTTAGCCGGGGAGCTCAGAGCGGCGGCATGGGGACGCCGTCGCTCACTGCACCGAGCCCCCGAGAGGGCCGTGATGCGCAACGTACTCCTGCGCATCGCGGCACACGTGGTGGAAGGCCTACGCAAGCCCTGATGGGGCCTCTGTTCGGCCTGAGGGGCGCCTAATCGCCCCAACGGGATGGGCCTGTAAATCCCACAACGCAGGCGCCCGTCGTCGGAGTCGCGGTTGTTTTGTAGTTCCCGTGGCTCCGGCAAGGTCGGTACTGTCGGAGTACCGCCGAGTTTTAGTGGGTAGGGCTGCGGTCAATTCCATCTTCACGGCCGCAGCGAGTCCCACATATCCGCGCAAGGGAATCCCCAATCCCCCGTGGAATGCGGAACAGCATTTCTCGGCGACAAAAAAAAAAAAAAAAAAAAAAAAAAAAAAAAAAAAAAAAAAAAAAGTTAGGTTAGGTTAGGTTTTTTTTTTTTTTTTTTTTTTTTTTTTTTTTTTTTCCTCCCCCTAACATGATCAGGGCTTTTTATTAATCTTTTTTGTTCTATTTCTTTTACAATTCTTTTCCATTTTATAATACTTATTACGAGTTTTACAATTGTCTTCTTATTATTAACTTATATTTACAGTGATTGTCGTTTATTACAATAGTAATACCGTCATAATACAATGTACTTGTCAAATTATTTATATTTCTAAGGTCTGATTGATATAAGAGAACAATTTTTTAAAAGCCAATAATTATATAACATCCATACAGTAAATAAAATTCCAAATAAACAATACAATACAGCTAAATTTTCACTTTCAATTTGAAATGTCAATAAATATAGATCAATTAATATAAATAATAAAGTAAATAAAAAATACAACACAACGTTCAACTAACCTAGTATCACAGTTTTAAAGACCTACCGCTAAAAGAACCTAACACTAGTTTTTATCACAATTTAAAATATTGCAGTGTTTCTTATTCACTACACCCACGATTTTCTTGCAAAAAGAGAGGAAAATGTCCCTCTTCTTTCCCCCCAGGATTGAAGACAGGCTCTCACCCGTCATCGATATGCCCAATTTTTGCTCAGTATCGTATCTACTGCTAGCAAAAAAGGTTTTTTTTTTTTTTTTTTTTTTTTTTTTTTTTTTTTTTTTTTTCCACAGACCTAGGTGGTCCGTGCCCTTGTTAAGTTACATTTGTATTCATTGTTTTTCGCAATACGTCAATTTCTTTTACAATTTTTTATTTGATTGCCCTGAAGGGGCCTGTACCCTGAAGGGGTTTACTTTTCTTGGCCACCGGATGGTGGCTGATGTCGTCTAGTCTGTGTTGTGGTCATCTTTTTTAATTGGATGCCATCAGTCTTGATTTTCCGGGGTGGTGTCGTCTTCTTCTAGGACCAACATGGATTTAAGGCCGAGACCATTGGTCTCTGTTTTTTGGTTGCCTTGGATTCTGCCGTCCATGTTGGTCTAAGTGGCACTCTTTTGGTTACCGCCGGTCACTTTTTGGTGTTGTCTATCCGGGTTGTTGTTTTTGCCTTTGTGCTTGTGGACATCTTCTTGATTTGGATGCCATCAGGCTTGAACTTCCGGGGTGGTGTCATCTTCTTCTATGGGCCATCATGGGTTTGAGGCCGAGACATTGGTCTCTGTTTTGGTTGCCTTTGGTGTTAAGGCCCATGATGGTCTAGGTGGCACTCTTTCTAGTTTCCGCCGGTTTAGTTTTTGTGTTGGTGTTTTTGGTCCGTTGTGTTTTTCGCTTTTGCCCTATGGAATAATGGCCGAGACTATTTTGTTGGTGGTAATTTCGTCCCTGTTTTTGATTGCCATTTGCATATTATATTCCATAATGGTCTTTGGGGGCATTTTGAGCGGTTCTCTCATTAAGGCGCCCAGCGCGTCGTCGCTGTCATCTGTAAAATAGATGCATTCCTACTTGCTGTTCTTTAGTCTCGACTCCGTGGAACACCTGTTTGTTTTGGGCTCGCAGGTGCTCCACTAGTTCGATGTCCGTATGGTAGGACAACACGTTTTTGATGATGAGGAGAGGATTATTCTGTCTCGCTCTCTCCTGTTTCAACTTCTCGCACATTTGTATTCTTGTTGTTATTAGCTGTAGGTCCTCTTTGTTGCCGCAGCTTAGTAGTATCTTCTGGTTTTTCACCTTCCTCAAGTGATCTACCCTGGCCCCTGTCTTCTTTGGGTCTAAGACTGTTCTTATTATTTTGAGGGTCTTCTCACTTGTGTCGGATGCATCCTTTGAAGATACTATTATGCTATGTTGCTCTCTCCTTGTTGGTGGTGGTGGTGTTTTCTTTGCTGCCTGCGCGTATGTTGGCCTCGACTGATTCTTCATCATCTCGACCAACGCCATCTCTGTTCCCAAGCTGATTGCTGGTTGTGGTGGTATCTCGGCCTTCTCAGTTCTTAGAGATTTTATTTCCGATGACACCACCTTCAGCCTTTCGGAGAGTGGCTCCAGGTGTTCCTGTATGTTGATGACGTTGGGAGTTTGGTTTGTCGAGGGCTGCTGCAGCTTTGTTTTTATCTCTTCTAATTGTGTGGCCATCTTATCCATTTGTAATTTGAGCTCGTTGTTGTTTGTTGGAGCGCTTTTGGAGGTGGCCTTATAAAGCTCCTTAATGTCTTTGGTGTTATCTTTGTGGATAGTTATGGTTTTTTCTTCCATTTTTTGGAGTTGTTTTTGTAGATTTTCCATCTCAGATCTTATGATGGTTATTTGTGGCTTTATTTGGTTTTCAATGGCCTTTGTGTCTAGAACGGCGGGTTCTCTTTTATTACTAAGCTCCGCCGTTATTGTTTTAGCCAGTGATTTTATGTTCGTATCAATGATGGGCGCCAGTCTGCTGGTTTCTTTAATTTGGCGGTGTGGCTCCTGCGTCTCGAATTCTAGCCACTTCCGCACATCTTTGGTCTCCTTCAGGCTGGCGTCCATTGATTCCCAAAGCAAAAAAGGTTAGGTTAGGTTAGGTTAGGTTAGGTTAGGTTAGGTTAGGTTTCCCCCCGACGGTTGCCCGCCTTGTCGTGGCGGTGGGGCTCAGTAACCGTGGTTGAGGACCCACGGTGAAGCAAAGAGGCAACCAGGGCCGGCTTGGCAGGAGGCCGGGCCGGCCCAAGGAGGGGCGCTCCCGGCGGACTGGAGGAGCCAGTCCGCTGCGGACGCGCCTAGAGGTGGGACCGCAGAAGAAGAGGAGTGCCGGTATTACGGTGCGCCGTACTCCCTATCTTCTGCGGCCGTGGAGGATCGCAGGGGGAGAGGGTGGTGGTGTTGTGCCGCTATCCCTACCCCTCTGCGAGCTGGCGGGGCCGTTCCGCAGGGAAACGGCATCGGTGGGGCCGCAGGGGAAGAGGCAAGTTTGGTATTACGGTGCGCCGCTTGCCCTATCCTCTGCGGCCGAGGTGTAGTTGGCCTCCACCAGTACTGTGGCAGACTCGGGGGGAGTCTGCTACAGTACTGGTGGAGGCGGGGGAGGAAGGCGCACTTACCATCAGGTGCGCCTGCCGCCGGCGGGGTCGCGGATGTGTGTATCGTTCCCGTGGCCCCGTCAGAAGGCGGCGTGGAGGAAGGTGGGGGGGGGTTTTAGTGGGTATACCGTGGGTCTCATTAGCCTATACGGGAGTCCCACATCACCACTCGGGTGCCCCCTGCGCCCGGGTGGTATGCGTAATGCATTTCCCCCTCCGGAAACAAAAAAAAAAAAAAAAAAAAAAAAAAAAAAAAAAAAAAAAAAGGTTAGGTTAGGTTAGGTTAGGTTAGGTTCCCCCCGACGGTTGCCCGCCTTGTCGTGGCGGTGGGGCTCAGTAACCGTGGTTGAGGACCCACGGTGAAGCGAAGAGGCAACCAGGGCCGGCTAGGCAGGAGGCCAGGCCGGCCCGAGGAGGGGCGCTCCCGGCGGACTGGAGGAGCCAGTCCGCTGCGGACGCGCCTGGAGGTGGGACCGCAGAAGAAGAGGAGTGCCGGTATTACGGTGCGCCGTACTCCCTATCTTCTGCGGCCGCGGAGGATCGCAGGGGGAGAGGGTGGTGGTGTTGTGCCGCTATCCCTACCTCCCTGCGAGCTGGCGGGGCCGTTCCGCTAGGAAACGGCATCGGTGGGGCCGCAGGGGAAGAGGCAAGTTTGGTATTACGGTGCGCCGCTTGCCCTATCCTCTGCGGCCGAGGTGTGGTTGGCCTCCACCAGTACTGTAGCAGACTCGGGGGGAGTCTGCTACAGTACTGGTGGAGGCGGGGGAGGAAGGCGCACTTACCATCAGGTGCGCCTGCCGCCGGCGGGGTCGCGGATGTGTGTATCGTTCCCGTGGCCCCGTCACAAGGCGGCGTGGAGGAAGGTGGGGGGGGGTTTTAGTGGGTATACCGTGGGTCTCATTAGCCTATACGGGAGTCCCACATCACCACTCGGGTGCCCCCTGCGCCCGGGTGGTATGCGTAATGCATTTCCCCCTCCGGAAACAAAAAAAAAAAAAAAAAAAAAAAAAAAAAAAAAAAAAAAAAAAAAGGTTAGGTTAGGTTAGGTTAGGTTGGGGCTCAGCCAGTTCGTCCTCGTTCGTGGCCCTGGGCAACGCTTGGGTGCGCCACCTCGTCTTTTGCGGGGTGAGGTACCCACGCGGCTGAAGGCTGGCGCTATCTGTTTCTTCTCTATCTTTCACCACCTATTTTGTTTAGCTTTCTTGTTTTGCATTACTTTTATTTTGTTTATTCTATCTCTTCATCACCTTTTTCTTTCATCTCTAACTATCTTTTCTTTTTGTTTTAACTCTTCCGATGGGGGAGCTCACCCCCGAAAAAAGAGACCGCGACCCGGGGTGTCGGAGATTTTGAGGATGGAAAGTCGTAACAGTCAAAGTATTCTCCGGGTGGGTCCCAGCGATGCTGGGGAATCCCACACTTCCCCGAAGGGGGAAGTCAGGCCCGTGTATACGGAGGGGCCAACCGTTACGAGTGGAGAGGAGGAGGTTGTAAGGACGAGGAGAAAGGAGAGTGGCGCGATTGCGAACCCTGGCCCGAAGCTGGCGCTCATCACCGCGTCAGAGTCGGGCAAATTAACGGATGAGGACACAGACTTCTCGCAGCCGGTCCCGGATGGCAGGCGCCGACTGCTTGAATTATTACGGAAGAAGGCACTGAGGGGGGATACGGAGGGAATGCCGCGCGTGATGCTCACGCGCGCGCTACTGCCCGAACCCCCTTCCACGGACTATGACAGCGAGGACTGCCTTTCGGACTCCAGCGCCTTATCGCTGGACTCCGAGGGGTTGCCCGCAATACCCGGACGTGACATAGCTCGAAAGAGAAAACAGGACGATGACAATGTGCCGCCCCTTAGTAAGGGAGCGGTACCCAAGCCCAAACGCGGACGCGGCCGCCCGCCTACCACCGGCCAATACGTTGGTCTGGCCAAGGCGCAGGCCGAGCTTAATAGGGAGAAGGAGGAAGCTCTTCGGCTTCAGGCCGCAGAGGAGGTCGCCGAAACGATGAAAGCTGCACGCGTGGCGCGCGCGTCCATCTGCGCAAGCCCCGCCACGGCTACCGGAGGAGACAGGTCAGAGCAGACCAGCTATGCTCTGACCAAGGGTGTTGAGGCCTCGTTGGAGGCGATAACCATGGTCGCCACGAGGTCCCAAAATCTAAAAGGGACGTTTCAGCGGCACCTTAAAGAGGCTGTTGTCAACCTAAGGGCAACCTTCGCCGAATTGAGGGGCCGCGGTGAAAGCGAGGAGATTAGGGCACTGGAAGCCCAGAACGAGCGGTTGCAACAGCAGCTCGACGCAATGCGCCGGGAGCTTGAGGAGTTGCGTCGCCAGGCGTCCAAGCCCGCCACCAACGACTTGCAACAGATGTTGTCGGAGGTCTCGCGCTCTAATATCGAGACCTTCGGCAACATGCTGAATGCGAGGTTGGCAGGCATAGAGGACAGGCTCCTGCCAGAGCCGAGGAGAAGACCACCGTTGGCAGCAGACAGTGCTGACACTCCAGTCAGCACCCCACCGACGACGGAAAGAGTGAAGGCGCCGAAGCCTAAAAAGGCAACGGCGCACACGTATGCGGAAGTGGCGTCGCAAAGTGCGGCGGTCCCCCCAAAAGTGGCACCGCCAGCACTGGCCCCGCCTAAGGCGAAAAAGAAAAAGCGACCAACAATGGCTGCAAGAGAAGCGGTGCAAGGGGGGGATAACAGCAACCCCTCCCCCGCCGAGGCCACGTGGACCACCGTAGGTCCACGCAAGGCCAAACAGAAGAAAGGGGCGGCTACACCAGCCAAAGCCGCCCCAAAGGAGAAAAAGAAGAAGAAGGCGAAACTTCGTCCCCCTGCGACTGCGGCGGTCACCCTCACTCTGGGGGCGAGCGCTGCGGAAAGAGGGGTGACATACGCCAAGCTGTTGGCCGAGGCTAAAGCGGCGATCGACCTGGGGGAACTTGGCATCCCCAGGCTCGGTTTCCGCCTGGCCGAGACGGGAGCGCGCGTTCTCACTATTGCTGGTGAGGACGCGCAGAACAAAGCGGACGCCTTTGCCGCTAGGCTCAGAACAGTTTTGAAGCCGGACGACGTGAAAGTCGCCCGCCCGGTGAGGTGCGTCGAAATGCGCATCGCCGGGCTGGATGACTCAGTGACGACTGCCGACGTCATCGAGGCGGTCGCACGTGAAGGAGGGTGCTCGTCTGGTGAAATCAGGTCGGGCCAAATTAGAGTGGGGCCATGGGGGGACGGATCCTTATGGATGCGCGTCCCGGTCGCGGCTGCCAAGAAGCTTACGAGCTCTGGGCGGCTGCGTGTAGGGTGGGTGTCCGCGAGGGTGGCGCTGCTGGCCGCGAGGCCTAAACGCTGTTTTCGATGCATGGACACAGGCCACGTAGCATCGAAGTGCCAGTGCCCGGTGGACCGCAGCCGGAGCTGTTTCCGCTGCGGGAAACCGGGGCACAAGGCGGCCGAGTGCGGGGAAACGCCCAACTGCTTTCTCTGCGAGGCCGTCGGCAAAGAGGAGAGGGGGCACGTGCTGGGCAGTAGCGGCTGCGTTGGAGCAGCGAAGAAGCCGGCCCCTAAGAAGAGCAAGGCTCCTACTAAAAAGGCCCGGTTCAAAGAGCCCAAGGCCGGCGCAAGGGCGGTTCCGCCCGCCCCTGCCATGGAGGTAGAGGCCTAGGCCCGTGGGCGGTGATCGGGGGATCGCCGCTCACACTTTGGGCCCCGAGATGGCAAGCTCCCCAATGCCCGGGGAGCTCTCGGAGAGGCAAGCGGCGGCATAACATCAGGCCGCCGCATTAGAAGAGAGCCGGTTGCGGCAAGCGCTGCGGGGTCGTGGAAGAATGCTTCCGCGATCCCCACGGCCCCGCGTTTGGCGCCGAAGGTGGGCATCGAGAGGTTTTAGTGAGTAAACCCCGGTGCACCTCCATCAGCGCCGGGGGAGTCTCACATAACCCTGTTGCCCTCCCCCGGGGGCAGCGGGGTATACGAAAAGTATTTCCTCTCGTAAAAAAAAAAAAAAAAAAAAAAAAAAAAAAAAAAAAAAAAAAAAAAAAAAAAAAAAAGGTTAGGTTAGGTTAGGTTAGGTTCCCCCCGACGGTTGCCCGCCTTGTCGTGGCGGTGGGGCTCAGTAACCGTGGTTGAGGACCCACGGTGAAGCGAAGAGGCAACCAGGGCCGGCTAGGCAGGAGGCCAGGCCGGCCCGAGGAGGGGCGCTCCCGGCGGACTGGAGGAGCCAGTCCGCTGCGGACGCGCCTGGAGGTGGGACCGCAGAGGAAGAGGAGTGCCGGTATTACGGTGCGCCGTACTCCCTATCTTCTGCGGCCGTGGAGGATCGCAGGGGGAGAGGGTGGTGGTGTTGTGCCGCTATCCCTACCCCCCTGCGAGCTGGCGGGGCCGTTCCGCACGGAAACGGCATCGGTGGGGCCGCAGGGGAAGAGGCAAGTTTGGTATTACGGTGCGCCGCTTGCCCTATCCTCTGCGGCCGAGGTGTAGTTGGCCTCCGCCAGTACTGTGGCAGACTCGGGGGGAGTCTGCTACAGTACTGGTGGAGGCGGGGGAGGAAGGCGCACTTACCATCAGGTGCGCCTGCCGCCGGCGGGGTCGCGGATGTGTGTATCGTTCCCGTGGCCCCGTCACAAGGCGGCGTGGAGGAAGGTGGGGGGGGGTTTTAGTGGGTATACCGTGGGTCTCATTAGCCTATACGGGAGTCCCACATCACCACTCGGGTGCCCCCTGCGCCCGGGTGGTATGCGTAATGCATTTCCCCCTCCGGAAACAAAAAAAAAAAAAAAAAAGGTTAGGTTAGGTTAGGTTCCCCCCGACGGTTGCCCGCCTTGTCGTGGCGGTGGGGCTCAGTAACCGTGGTTGAGGACCCACGGTGAAGCAAAGAGGCAACCAGGGCCGGCTTGGCAGGAGGCCGGGCCGGCCCAAGGAGGGGCGCTCCCGGCGGACTGGAGGAGCCAGTCCGCTGCGGACGCGCCTAGAGGTGGGACCGCAGAAGAAGAGGAGTGCCGGTATTACGGTGCGCCGTACTCCCTATCTTCTGCGGCCGTGGAGGATCGCAGGGGGAGAGGGTGGTGGTGTTGTGCCGCTATCCCTACCCCTCTGCGAGCTGGCGGGGCCGTTCCGCAGGGAAACGGCATCGGTGGGGCCGCAGGGGAAGAGGCAAGTTTGGTATTACGGTGCGCCGCTTGCCCTATCCTCTGCGGCCGAGGTGTAGTTGGCCTCCACCAGTGCTGTGGCAGACTCGGGGGGAGTCTGCTACAGTACTGGTGGAGGCGGGGGAGGAAGGCGCACTTACCATCAGGTGCGCCTGCCGCCGGCGGGTTCGCGGATGTGTGTATCGTTCCCGTGGCCCCGTCACAAGGCGGCGTGGAGGAAGGTGGGGGGGGGTTTTAGTGGGTATACCGTGGGTCTCATTAGCCTATACGGGAGTCCCACATCACCACTCGGGTGCCCCCTGCGCCCGGGTGGTATGCGTAATGCATTTCCCCCTCCGGAAACAAAAAAAAAAAAAAAAAAGGTTAGGTTAGGTTAGGTTTTTTTTTTTTTTTTTTTTTTTTTTTTTTTTTTTTTTTTTTTTGTTCCCCCTACCATAAGCAGGGCCAATTTTTTGCTTTGTTTTTTGTTACTGTTTATGTTTAATTATTAATTACAATTTTCATCGTTACATTTCCGTTTCTATTACTACCACATTACATTCTCTTTTCTTATTGCATTTCTATTTTTACATTTACACTTCTACATCTCATTTCATATCTACTTTACACAATTTGCTTTGCACAAAATTTTACATCTCATTTTTTTTTTTTTTTTTGCATTTTCTCAATTTCTTTCTACATTTCTCTTTCTTTCTTGCTTGCTTATATAACACTATTTCTTACTTTCAATTTCTACATTTTGCTTGTTTTTTGGTTACAGTTTATGTTTTTTAATTTTAATTACAATTTTTATTCTTACATTTACATTTCTATTGCTATTACATTACAATTCTCTTTTCTTGTTACATTTCTATTTTTACGTCTACAACTTCTACATCTCATTACCTATCTACTTACTTTACACATTTTGCTTTAAATTTTTACATCATTCACTTTTTTACATTTTCTTGCTTACTTATATAACTCTATTTCATACTTATACTTGTACATTTCTTACTTTCTTTTACATTTATCACTACATTTACATTCACTTACACTACTTCTTATGTTGACTTACATTTTTCTTTTCCAAAAATTTCATTCCTTTTTCTTTTATTCTTACATTTCTCTTTTAATTCACATTTTTAATTTGTATTATGCTATGTCTAACTATTACACTCCTTTCCTGTTTCTATCAAGTTCTACATTTCTTTACACTTTTTACATTCCTTCCGTATATTTACTTTGCTTTATTCCTTACTCATCCCACTACTCCCATCCATTACCATCACTCAGCCCGGGACGTCCGCCCCGGAGTTTTTTGCACAAAAATTATTGCATAATAATTATTGTTTGCAGTTTGTGTTTTTCCACAGCGCGTTGTTTGCCAATAGTCCCAGTATACAATTATTTGGGACAGCGGGAGGTTACATTTTTTCCAAAGCTTATGCTATATATGCTTCCTTATTTACAATAATTCCATATATATGCAAAGTTTTATATATCCGAATTTTTATACCCCCCGCTGTCTGCCTACCTCCTTCCTTCACGTCATTGGTTTTAATTAATACAATTAATTGTAATTTCCAATGCTGGGGTTTACAGGCGGCTTACTGGCACTATTGGTGTTCGGCATAGGCAACCGTTGCACGCGCTATGGCGTCCCACCTCTGACGGACCGGACACCCCGCGCTGAATGCATTGTGATTGATATTATCTAGCTTTTCATTTTTGCAGTTGATGCAACAAGCATTTTTTCCCACCTTCAACTCCTCGCACTGGGACTGGTGGTGTGTCCCGGAGCAATGGCTGCACCTCCCCTCGGCGGTATTGCAGAATCGCCGCCCATGTCCGTACCCTAAGCAGCGTGAACACTGTATTAGGGGGGACTGGTCGGCGACTCTAACACGCTGCATGTCTATATATAGATAGCCCGCCTCGGTGAAGCACAGCCACAGCCCCGGCGACACAGTCAGCACCACGTGCTCAGTGCCTGCATCCTTTCCCCGCTTTCTGTACTTAACTTCCATCCTACAGTCCTTCTCGTCCGGGACCTGCTGTATAAGGTGCTTATTTTGACTTTTTATTGCTTGTATTATGTCGTCATTGGTGTTAGATTTTAGCACCCCATACAGCACAACCTGCGGATCTTTATTGTCTATGCTCTGGACTTCTAGTTTTCCCCCACTTTTCTCTATTCTTTCTTTGACCTTATCTCTGTCCTTCCTATTACTCAATCCTATAATGACTTTCCTATCTTTTCCCTTTCTAATCCTATCTATTTTAATTCCCTCTTTCTTTGCCTCTATAATTGCTCCTACTTCTGTCACTATCTCTGCACTCGTCATAAAGTCTTCCCTATCTGTCACTACTAAAGAGTGGAGGGTCACGCGCTTCGGCTTCGGCGGCGTGGTTTCCCTTACGCCACCGGCTACCGCCGCATAAGTCGCGGGTCTTGGTTCTGCCGGGCCCTTGGCCCCCCACTCTTCAACTGCCCTACTTAAATTTTTCTCATTTTCCTTTGCTAAATCCTGATTTTCCTTTCTAATTTCCTCTACCCTACAATTTATCTCCCCTTTTATACCCTTACATTCAATTATGACCTCCTTATTTAACTTATTTATCTCTTTTAATTTGTTACTTGTCTCCTTTCTTGTGTCCTGACTTAACTTCTCTACCCCACTCAACAACTCGACTGCCCTATTTAATTTCTCTTTACTTTCTTTTGCCGATTCCTGGTTTATTTGTCTTATTCTCTCTATTTCCCCTTTTAGACCCCTACATTCCCTTATCATTTCTTGATTTGTTCTATTTATTTCCTGAACTTCGACTCTTGTCTCTTTCCTAACTTCCTTACTTAATTCCCTTGTTCCCATAACGGCTTCAAGAATCCTATCACTACTTTTCTTGTTTTTCTCTATTATATCCTCACCGTTTGTTCTAATAATATTTGTGATAGTTTCTTTTATACCATTCCTTGTCTGAGACCCTACCTCGTCTACGTGTGCTTCGAGTTTGTCCATCCTATTGTTTATCAGAACTCTCAATCTTTCATACATTTCTGCCATTATTTCTCCACTATCACCCTCCTCGTTTTCACACTGAGTTTCTGAGTCCCTAGTATTTATGTTTTCCCTTTCATTCTCCATCATTTGCTTACCCAAAACCATCGCTTTATTTATGGTGTCTGCTAGTTTTGTGAGGGACTTTGCCATACCAGTCTTTAGCTCCATATTCATATTTCTAGTCTGCTCTAGCAGCTTACCACAATCCCTAACCGCACGTGCTATGTCCATTAGAAAGCTATTCATAGAGTATGCGAGGCTCTGGTCTATTGCTACTGGGCTGTTTCTCTGACTGTCACTTCCGCCGCCGTTTCCCCCAGTCCCCCTGCCTTCCATTGACCGTCGGGCTTTCGGGTTTCTGGGTTTGCCACTGTGTGGGGTGTGTACCATAGCCATCTTTCTTTTAGTTTAATGTGTTTATGTTAATTAAAATTCGAAAGTATAATTACTTATAAATGCAAATAATAAATATATTGTGTATATCTGTATTAAAAGTGTCTATTTTATGTAGTGGTTAAGAGTGTAAAGTTATAAATTATATGGGGGAACGCGTCAAGTTTAGTGAGTTTAAGCAAGCAAGTGTAATGTATTTTATGATGTGTAGAGTGTGTATTCTGTAAAATTAAGCTTAAGGTTATTGGGGGAACGCGTCAGATGTATATATGTAAATTGAATATTTAATATTAAATATAATTATAATTAAAATCGTAGAATTGTATTTGTATGTCTAAAGTAGTTGGGTCTTTTATATTCGGCGTGTTGCCGTTTATTTATTTGTTATGATATAGGGCTCCAGTTCGTTAACTATATATGTATTTTGTCCTAGGTTGAGAAATATTGCGCCTGATATAATTTAATAGCAAAACCCGATCCTGTCGGTTTCTGTTTCTCTTTATTTCCTGCAGGAGCTTTATTTTGTCCACAACTATTTAGCCTACGATTTGGGTGACTCCAATAAGAGTCACTTGTCCGATTATACGACCTTAACCTAACAACTGCACCAAAAATGATGCAGTTGGTCCTAATCAGAGTCAAGTATAATGTATAAGTGTAAAAGTTATAATATTATATAGACAGTGTATATGTTAATAGTTGTATAGTTGTCAAAATGTGAGGTGTAAATTTTAAAAGTAGTTTGAAGTTCTATTCTATACTAAGAGCTGCTCCAGTAGGGAAGCAACTGGTCCTATCTATATATCCTAAATTGTCTTAAAACTAACAGCTGCGCCAAAAATGACGCAACTGGTCTAGAGAGTTAATACTTTAGCTAGTGTATATGAATTAAAAATATGTATCGCGGTCAAATGTCTCAACGACTCGTTATTCCCAGCTAAAATACTAACTATCCTACGCTATAGCCTAGCAGCTGTGCCAAAAATGACCCAGCTGGTCTCTTTTGCAATTTAGTTTTGCAATTTTATGACGTCTTCCGTCGGTCAAAACTCTCTTACAGCAAGTTTAAGATTTAGTTTATAATTTATTTTATACGATTTTTACGCTATACTAGTCTTTATGGCCCTATCTTTAAGGTTTATGTATTTTATAGTCTAAAATTCAATGCCTGTTGATTTTTAATAGCAACCGAAACGTTATTTGGGTCGACTCCGCCCCTTCCGAATTTTTAAGTTTTATTAATTTGTATTATATATGGTATTTTTGACTACTTTTATGTATTTATTAAGTTTCCGTTGTAATTTTAAAATTATTACGTTTATAAAAAGTTATAGTTTATTTCTCTAGAATTTTATATTAATTTTTTCTTCCCGACAGATTTTGCACCGTAGGTAGATTATCTAGGTCAGCTCCTCCCCTTCCGAGGTTTACGCTTTACCGTGTCTCGGGGGGCGGGGCTTACCGTTGTTTTGGAATTTTTAATTTATACGATTTGCGTTATATTTTTAATTACTTTTATGTGCTTATTAGGTTTCCGTTGTAATTTTAAAATTATTAGGTTTATAAAAAGTTATAGTTTATTTCTCTAGAATTTTATATTAATTTTTTCTTCCCGACAGATTTTGCACCGTAGGTAAGTTATCTAGGTCAGCTCCTCCCCTTCCGAGGTTTACGCTTGGCCCGAACTGCGGAATGTAGTCGGAGATCCCTAGGTTATTTTTTACTTTATTATTTTATATTTTAATATGTATGTATTCGACTTTTATTATTCTTTATGTATTTGTTTGTTACCTAGTGGCTATTTACTGTTTTTTAATTTTATCTAATATACTGATTTGGGATCTTTAATGCTATGTTATTTATGTTGTATTTAATATTTTTAACTATTTTATGTATTTATTAGACTTCTGTTTAGACTTTAAATTTATTAAGTTTATAAAAGATTATAATTTATTTCTTTAAGTATTTATTTTAATTATTTATTCCCCGACAGATTTTTATTTGTAGTTTGTTCACTTCGGGCTCCCGCACTATAGATAAGTTATCTAGGTCAGCTCCGCCCCTTACGAGGTTTACGCTTTGCCGTGTCTTGGGGGCGGGGCTTACTATAGTTGTTTTGAAGTTTTAGTATTATTCAAATTATGTTTTGTGTAATATTTTTAGCTACTTTTATGTACTTATTAAATTTCCGTTTAGGTTTTAAAATTGTTGAGCTTATAAAAAGTGTTACTTTTCTTCTTTAGAATTTTATTTTAATTTTTTCCTCCCGACAGATTTTTATATTATCTAGGTCAGCTCCACCCCTTGCGAGGTTTACGCTTAGCCGTATCTCGGTGGTGGGGGCTTACCGCCGGGCTCCGCAAGTGCGAGCGGTGCAGCCGATGTAGGCGTGGACGATACCCACGCTGCTCGCACCTATGGATATTCCTATGGATGTTCTAGAAAGATCCAAGTGGTATAGGCCGAGCTCTGTTGGGTTTTTACGCGAGAAGTTTATGTAAAGTTTATTGTAAGGTTATGTTAGGTTAAATTGAAGTTTTATATTTATGTATTACCTAGGGTCCTAATATACTGTTTTATTTTGTTTTTTGACTATTTTCTGATTTTTATTTAATTTATTTTAATACCAATTATTACTTTTTTAATGATTTTCTATTATTTTTAACTATAATTTTGTTATATTATTGATGTTAACTCTTTATTTGACTTTTAAATATGTATTTAGTTTATTATCTTTTAAAATATTTTTATCAACTTTTATGCTTATATTATTTTACGGCCAACTCTCGGTCTATAGGACCGCACACGAAGTACAATATGGCGTCGGGGGGCGGGGCGAGCAAACTTTACGATTTTAATCCCTATTAGGGTTGCCCCTTTTTGTTATTGTGACCGCTGTTTCTGTTAGGGAGACCTAATAATATATTATATATGGTTATAAATTTTGAAGGTTTTTATATTTGTTTTATGATTTGTCTATGACTAGGGTTATACTTCTCGGATTTATTTATGGTTTATTTATTATACGGTTATTATATTGTTTGTTTTTAGTGTTAAGCTAGTGTACGGTGTGTTGTTTATTGGTGTATGTATGTATGTATGTGTATATAAATATATATATGTTGTATTTACTTTTGTCTTATTTGTATATATATATGTTTTAGTATTAGTATGTGTGTGTTAATTGGATATTATAGTATTATTTACGTTTCCTTAACTTTTTTATTATTGTTTTGTTCAAATTTTAAGTTTTTTATTGCTATATAGTATTGTTTTTATTTACTGTTTGTCTGTATAGTATTATTTATATAGTGTAATGTACTTTTTTCACCCGGTTTTTACTTTTTTATATTTTAATTTACCTTATTTTTGTACTATTTTATATGTATATATGTGTCTGTATTTGCATATAGCAACTTCTACCCTTTGCTCCTATATACTCCTAATTTTTCGAGATTTTTAAGATAATTTTTAGTGTTTATTTGCTATTTTGTTTTTTACTATTTTGTGTTTTATGTGTTTAGTTTATGTATTTATACTTATATATAACTGTCTTATGTTTATATTATACTGTTTTTAGTTACCTAAAATTTATTAAACATACATACACAAGAAGCAAATTAATTCAATGACCGACGAAAAACGTCATTTGCAGCCCTGAAAACTCTAACTCCTCCCACTTCGTGACGTCACGTTTTTTGATCTAAAGATGCGGATTTCTCCGAAATTACTAGACGAAAAGCAAGGAGATTTTGGATGTGGATCCCCCTCCGTCGAATCTAAAAAAGTACACTTTGCGAATTTGGAAAAACTAACTACTTTGGCTGCTATTAAGTAAATTCCTAAGTTGGGGGCGTAATCACCTTAAATCTTGATTTTTTCGCGGAGTTTTCTCTCCGATCTTAAAAACTATATTATTCCTAAACTATAAGTCTTAAAATTATGGGGCTTTTTGCAGTCTTTTCTCTAGTTATTCTACTTTTACATACAATAATTCCTATATTTGTCAAAATTCTTAAAGTAATTTTTAAAGCCTTTTCAAAAGTTTGAGTCTAAAATTTAGAACTTTAAATGTCTTAAAAGGTAACTAGACTTAACTTAATCCTCTCCCGGCTGCCAGCGCCAACTCGTCGTCTTGGTCCGGTGGTCTCCTGCAAATCCAGACCGCCTAGGACTCGGTCTAGATTTTTTAGTTTTTTGCTGTTTTCTCCGAAACTGCAGACTCGATCGCCTTGAAACTTGGTGTCTGGCAGCTCCCGGGTGTCACACACAATACGCAATTTTAAAAATTGGGGGTTACCGCTTTGGTTCCCGAGTTAAATTGTCCCGAAAATTTTCTAATTTTTTCACCTTCAATATCTCTTCAACCGTTCGTCCGATTTTAATTTTTTCAACGGTTTTCTTCAGCCCCAGGTGTTCCGCTTCGAGTGCCGCTATCACCTTCCCTCCGCAGACCTTCCCCGCGCGCCAACCCGGTGACCTCTTTTTACTATTTTGGCTGCTGCTCCAAATCTATTGGCCAGAAAAATCTGGTTTTTTGGTAGCAGCAGGAAGAGGTATTAGCGCATAGAATTACGCAGAAAAAAGTGGGGGTCGTCGCGACTAATCGCGCGCCGCACGCTTGTAAAGGTGAAAAACCGCTTGAAAATCGGGTTTTTTCGACTTTTCTCACGTCCTATGGGTCCGATTTTCACCCGGTTTTCACTGTTGCACTAGTCACACTTTTACGCGTCTTTTGATGTATCACACTTGTTTGTACTCCTATTTTGGCCGCTATCACTGATTTTAATCGACTTTCCGCGGTTCGGAGCTCACTAAGTGCTCGCGGGACGCGTGCTGCTTCGACGGCGGTCGAAGCCGAACTGAACTGAAGGTTAGGTTAGGTTAGGTTAGGTTAGGTTAGGTTAGGTTAGGTTAGGTTAGGTTAGGTTAGGTTCCCCCCGATGGTTGCCCGCCTTGTCGTGGCGGAGGGGCTCAGTAACCGTGGATGGGGACCACGGTGAAGCGAAGAGGCAACCAGGGCTGGCTAGGCAGGAGGCCAGGCCGGCCCGAGGAGGGGCGCTCCCGGCGGACTGGAGGAGCCAGTCCGCTGCGGACGCGCCTGGAGGTGGGACCGCAGAGGAAGAGGAGTGCCGGTATTACGGTGCGCCGTACTCCCTATCTTCTGCGGCCGCGGAGGATCGCAGGGGGAGAGGGTGGTGGTGTTGTGCCGCTATCCCTACCTCCCTGCGAGCTGGCGGGGCCGTTCCGCTAGGAAACGGCATCGGTGGGGCCGCAGGGGAAGAGGCAAGTTTGGTATTACGGTGCGCCGCTTGCCCTATCCTCTGCGGCCGAGGTGTGGTTGGCCTCCACCAGTACTGTAGCAGACTCGGGGGGAGTCTGCTACAGTACTGGTGGAGGCGGGGGAGGAAGGCGCACTTACCATCAGGTGCGCCTGCCGCCGGCGGGGTCGCGGATGTGTGTATCGTTCCCGTGGCCCCGTCTCAAGGCGGCGTGGAGGAAGGTGGGGGGGGGTTTTAGTGGGTATACCGTGGGTCTCATTAGCCTATACGGGAGTCCCACATCACCACTCGGGTGCCCCCTGCGCCCGGGTGGTATGCGTAATGCATTTCCCCCTCCGGAAACAAAAAAAAAAAAAAAAAAAAAAAAAAAGGTTAGGTTAGGTTAGGTTAGGTTAGGTTTTTTTTTTTTTTTTTTTTTTTTTTTTTTTTTTTTTTTTTTTTTTTTTTTTTGTCTTCTTCCCCCTACCGTAAGCAGGGCCAATTTTTTGCTTTCTTTTTATGATTACTTTTTTATGTTTTAGTTTTTAAATACAATTTTTGTTATTACATTTATATCTTTTAAACATTCTGTTACATATTCTATTTTTATTTACAATTTTTATTATTACATTTCCATTTCTTTGTTATCACATTCTGTATTTGTCTTATTGCTTATTACATTTTTGTTCTTACATTTATTTATTTTAACATTAATTATCTACTTTACATCTTCTTTCTTTCTATTTGTTTGGTTTCTTTCTATTTGTTACATTTTGGCTTGCTTACTTTTTGCTTACATTTATACGTTTCTTTTACATTTCCTTTACATTTTTCACCTCATCAACATTAAATAAGACTACTTTTCTTTTTGCATTACATTTCTTGTTACATTTTATTCTTATATTTATCTCTTTTAACATTCCATTAGCTATTTACTTTACATTAGGTTTTACATTCACATTCTCATTTCACCTTTCCTTGAATTCTTTCTCTTTATTACAATTCCTTGCTTGCTTATACACTCTATTTACTACTCAATTTTATACATTTCCTTTACGTTCCTTTACATTTATCACTACATTAACATTTACTGCATTCATTTTAACTTCTATTATTACATTACTATTTATTTCTATTTCATGTGAATTTTCTTTTACATTGTTCCTTGTAACTCCTTGTTATTGTAAATATTATCATGTTCAATTTAGATTTATTTCTGCTATTTCTTACTTACGTTTACATTCTATTATTTTTATTACAGTTTACAATTAATATTCAGTCTTTTGCGTTGTTTTATCTACTTAATTTGGTTACATTGAGTTATTTTCTACTTTTAATCTCTTTACTTCTTGTTTCGTGTTTACTATTATAGTTTACTTTTGCAGTTTCATTCTAATTTTTAATTTTAATTTAATTTAATTCTAAATCTTTGTTTTAGGTTCAGGTCGGTGTGTCCGCCCCGGCTTTTATTGTGCTCAAGGTTTATTTCTACATAAACTTCTTGCAACCCTTGCGGGGCCCCGTGGCGCGCGCATGTGCCCACAGCGCCGGTTTCTAATGATTTTGAGCTAGTTTCGTATGTGCTTATTTACTTTAGCTATATATGCTGCTTTATGTCACCATATAATCATATATATGCCAAGTGTTAATACGCAAGTCGAACTGTCCACTCGTCTATTTTTTGCATTGGTGTCTTAAAATACATTTTTAAATTACATCAATTGCTTTCGACGCTCATCAGGACTACTGCTCTTCGTCGCTATAGGCGACTGTTGCGCGCGCCATGGCGTCCCACTTTTTCCGGACCGGGCACACCATGCTGAGTGCATTATGCTCTACATCCTTATTCCCTGCCCCAACACAATTTACACAACGCGGTTTACTGCCAGCCAGACGGTCTTCGCACCGAGACTGGTGATGCGCCCCGGAGCAATGGCCGCACCTCACCTCGGCGGTAGTGCAGAATCGCCGCCCATGTCCGTACCCTAGACAGTTCGAACACTGTATTAGGGGGGACTGGTCGGCGACCCGCACCCGCTGCATATCCATGTATAGATAGCCCGCCTTGGTGAAGCACGTCCACATCTCCGGCGACACGATCATCACCACGTGCTCGGTGCTGTCGTCTTTCCCCCGCTTCCTATATCTAACCTTCATCCTATCCTTCTCCCCCCCCAGGATGTGCTCCATGAGGTGCCCATTTTGCGTTCTTATGGCTTTATAAATGTCATCATCCGTATTCGACTTTAGCACCCCATACAGCACAACCTGCGGATCTTTATTATCTATGCTCTGGACTTCTAGTTTTCCCCCACTTTTCTCTATTCTTTCTTTTATCTTATCTCTATCCTTCTTATTACTTAATCCTATGATCACTTTCCTATCTTTTCCTTTTCTAATCCTATCTATTTTAATTCCCTCTTTCTTTGCTTCTATAATTGCTCCTACTTCTGTCACTATCTCTGCACTCGTCATAACGTCTTCCCTATCTGTCACTACTAAAGAGTGGAGGGTCAGGTGCTTCGGCTTCGGTGGCAAGGTTTGGGTTTCCCCACTGCCACCGACCACACTCGCGTATGTCGCGGATTGGGGTCCCACCCATGTCCTGGCCCCCCACTCTTCCAGTGTCTTACTCAGGTTTTCCCTATTCTCTTTTCCTACTATCTGACTTGTTTGTTTTATTTCCTCAATTTTGCTACTTATTTCCCCTTTCAGACCCCTACATTCCCTTATCATTTCCTGACCTGTTCTATTTATTTCCTGAGTTTCAACTCTTATCTCGTGCCTACTCTCCCTATCTAATTCCCTTGCTCCTATAACCATTTCGAGAATCCTATCGTTATTTTTCTTGTTTTCCTCTATCATGTCCTCCCCGTTTATTCTGATACTGTCAGTAATAGTGTCTGTTATACGATTCCTTGTCTCAAACCCTGCCTCATCTACATGTGCTTCGAGTCTATCCATCCTATTGTTTATTAAATCTCTCAGTCTTTCATACACCTCTATCATTATCCTTCCACCATCACTCTCGCTTTGCACTATCTCATCCTTATCGCTGTCGCACTGGGTTTCAGAGTCCCTAGTATTTATATTTTCCCTTTCATTCTCCTTCCTTTGCCTATATAACACTATCACCTTCTTTGTGGCCTCTGCTATCCTCGCGAGGGAATCCGCCATACCAGTCTTTAATTCGCTCTTCATATTCCTAGTCTGGTTTAGCAGATCACCACTCTCCCTAACCGCGCGCATTATGTCCGCCAGAAGGTCTTCCATAGCGCCCGCGGGGCCCTGGTCTACTGCTACTGGGCTGCTTCTCTGGCTGCCACTTCCGCCGCCGCCTCCCCCAGTCCCCCTGCCTTCCATTGACCGTCGGGCTTTCGGGTTTCTGGGTTTGCCGCTGTGTGGGGTGTGTACCATAGCCATCACTTGGTTGATTTAGTGTACTTATGTAGGTTAAAAATGTAAAGTTTTTAAAATTATTAAGTATAGTTATAAGATGTAAATAATAAATGTGTGTATATTTGTATTTAGTGTAGCTATATTATGTAGTGGTTAAAATGTAAAGTTATAAATTATATGGGGGAACGCGTCAATGTAAAGATGTATAGGTAATAGATATTAAAATATTGTGTATAATTATATGATACAAGTGTATAGATTTCCTTCTTTGTCTTTAAAGTAGTTAAGTCTAAGTAATTAAAAGTATTTGTATGTAATAGGTATATAAGGCTCCAATGTTCGTTTTTTATGTCAATATTTTGTCCTAGGTCTATATGTTTCGCCTGTTGTAAATTATTAGCTAGACGCGGTCTTGTCAATAATACTGCTATTTGTTTTTTGCAGGAGCTTTATATTGTCCTCAGTTAATTTGTCTAAGAGCTACCGCACCCCGATTATAGGGGGTCGCGGGTCTGACTATATATAATTATACACTTAACCTAACAACTGCACCAAAAATGATGCAGTTGGTCCTAAATCAGAGTCAAGTATAATGTATAGGTGTAAAAGTTATAGTAGGTATTATATAAATAGTGTATATGTTAATAGTTGTATAGTTGTCAAAATGTGAAGTGTAAATTTAAAGTAGTTTAAAAAGTTCTATTCTATACTGAGAGCTGCTCCAGTAAGGAAGCAACTGGTCCTATCTATATATCCTTAGTTGTCTTAAAACTAGCAGCTGCGCCAAAAATGACGCAACTGGTCTAAAGAGTTAATATCTTAGCTAGTGTATATGAATTAAAAATGTGTATCGCGGTCAATGTCTCAACGACTCGTTTTCCCAGCTAAAATACTAACTATTCTACGCTTTAGCCTAGCAACTGTGCCAAAAATGACCCAGCTGGTCTCTTTTGCAACTTAGTTTTACAATTTTATGACGTCTTCCGCCGGTCAAAACACTCCTTCAACAAGTTTAAGATTTAGTTTATAATTTATTTTATACGATTTTTACGTTATACTAGTCTTTATAGCCCTATCTTTAAGGTTTATGTATTTTATAGTCTAAAATTCAATGCCTGTTGATTTTTAATAGCAACCAAAACGTTATTTGGGTCGACTCCTCCCCTTCCGAGTTTTTAAGTTTTATTAGATTGTATTATATGATATTTTTAGCTACTTTTATATATTTATTAATTAAATTTCCGTTTAGATTTTAGAATTATTAAGCTTATAAAAGATATTACTTTACTTATTTAGAAATTTATTTTAATTATTTCTTCCCGACAGATTTTTATTATCTAGGTCAGCTCCGCCCCTTCCGAGTTTTAAGTTTTATTAATTTGTAATATATATGATATTTTTAACTACTTTTATGTATTTATTAGATTTCCGTTGTAATTTTAAAATTATTACGTTTATAAAAAGTTATGGTTTATTTCTCTAGAATTTTATATTAATTTTTTCTTCCCGACAGATTTTGCACCGTAGGTAGATTATCTAGGTCAGCTCCTCCCCTTCCGAGGTTTACGCTTTACCGTGTCTCGGGGGGCGGGGCTTACCGTTGTTTTGGGATTCTTAATTTATACAATTTGCGTTATATTTTTAATTACTTTTATGTGCTTATTAGGTTTCCGTTGTAATTTTAAAATTATTTGGTTTATAAAAAGTTATGGTTTATTTCTCTAGAATTTTATATTAATTTTTTTTTCCCGACAGATTTTGCACCATAGGTAAGTTATCTAGGTCAGCTCCTCCCCTTCCGAGGTTTACGCTTTACCGTGTCTCGGGGGGCGGGGCTTACCGTTGTTTTGGAATTTTGATTTTGTAAATTTTTTGTTCTATATGGTATTTTTAACTACTTTTGTGTGCTTATTAAATTTCCGTTATGATTTTAGAATTATTGAGCTTATAAAAGATTTCGGTTTGCTTCTCTAGAAATTTATTTTAATTTTTTCTTCCCTATCTAGGTCAGCTCCGCCCCTTACGAGGTTTACGCTTTGCCGTGTCTCGGTGGTGGGGCTTACCTTTGTTTTGGAATTTTTTGATTTTGTAAAATTTATGTTATATATGATATTTTTAATTACTTTTATGTGCTTATTAGGTTTCCGTTGTAGTTTTAGAATTATTAGATTTATAAAAGTTATAGTTTATTTCTCTAAAATTTTATTTTAATTTTTTCTTCCCGACAGATTTTTATATTATCTAGGTCAGCTCCGCCCCTTACGAGGTTTACGCTTTGCCGTGTCTCGGTGGTGGGGGCTTACCGCCGGGCTCCGCGCGTGCGAGCGGTGCAGCCGATATAGGCGTTGACGATACCCGCGCTGCTCGCACCTATGGATGTCCCTATGGATGTTCTAGAAAGTTCCAAGTGGTATAGGCCGAGCTCTGCTGTGTTTTTACGCGAGAAGTTTATGCAAGGTTTATTGTATGGTTATGTTAAGTTAGATTGGAGTTTTTATATTTATATATTTCCTGGAGTCCTAATATACTGTTTTATTATGTTTTTTGACTATTTTCTGGTTTTTATTTAATTAATTTTAATACCAAATATTACTTTTTTAATGATTTTCTATTATTTTTAACTATAGTTTTATTATATTATTAATGTTAACTGTTTATTTGACTTTTAAATACGTATTGAGTTTACTATTTTTTAAAATATTTTTATCAACTTTTATGTTTGTATTATTTTACGGCCAACTCTCGGCCTATAGGACCGCACACGAATTACAGTATGGCGTCGGGGGGCGGGGCGAACAGACTTAACGTTTTTAATCCCTATTAGGGTTGCCCCTTTTTGTTATTGTGCCCGCTGTTTCTGTTAGGGGGACCTAATAATATATTATATATGGTTATAAATTTTGAAGGTTTTTATATTTGTTTTATGATTTGTCTATGACTAGGGTTATACTTCAAGATTTATTTATGGTTTATTTATTGTGCGGTTATTATCTTGTTTGTTTTTAGTGTTAAGCTAGTGTGCGGTGTGTTGTTTATTGGTGTATGTATGTATGTATGTATGTATATTTATATATATATATATATATATGTTGTATTTACTTTATCTTATTGGTATATATGTATGTTTTAGTGTTGGTATGTATGTGTTTATTGGATATTATATTATATTGTATACAGGTGTTGTATTATTTGCGATTTCTTAACTTTTTTATTATTATTTTATTAAAATTTTAGGTTTTTATTGCTATATAATATTGTTTCTATTTACTATTTGTCTGTATAATATTATCCTTATTTTTGTTCTGTTTTATATGTATATTTGTGTCTGTATTTGTATATAGCAACTTCTACCCTTTGCTCCTATATACTCCTAATTTTTCAAGATTTTGAAGTTACTTTTTAGTGTTTATTTACTATTTTGTTTTGTCCTATTTTGTGCTTTATATGTTTAGTTTATGTATTTATACTTATATATAACTGTTTTTATGTTTATATTGTACTGTTTTTAATTACCTAGAATTTATTGAACATACATACACAAGAATAAATTTAATTCACTGACCGACGAAAAACGTCATTTGCAGCCCTGAAAACTCTAACTCCTCCCACTTCGTGACGTCACGTTTTTTGCACTAAAGATGCGAATTTCTCCGAAATTACTAAACGAAATGCGAGGAGATTTTGGGTGTGGATCCCCCTCCGTCGAATCTGCAAAAGTACACTTTGACAATTTGGAAAAACTAACTACTTTGGCTGCTATTGAGTAAATTCCTAAGTTGGGGGCGTATTTGCCTTAAAAGTTGATTTTTTCGCGGAGTTTTCTCTCCGATCTTAAAAGCTATATTATTCCTAAACTATAAGTCTTAAAATTATGGGGCTTTTTGCAGTCTTTTCTCTAGTTATTCTACTTTTACATACAATAATTCCTATATTTGTCAAAATTCTTAAAGTAATTTTTAAAGCCTTTTCAAAAGTTTAAGTCTAAAATTTGGAACTTTAAATGTCTTAAAAGGTCTCTAATCTTAACTTAATCCTCTCCCGGCTGCCAGCGCCGACTCGTCGTCTTGGTCCGGTGGTCTCCTGCAAATCTAGACCGCCTAGGACTCGGTCTAGATTTTTTAGTTTTTTGCCGTTTTCTCCGAAACTGCTGACTCGATCGCCTTAAAACTTGGTGTCTGGCAGCTCCCGGGTGTCACTCACACTGCACTATTTTAAAAATTTGGGGTTACCGATTTGGTTCCCGAGTTAAATTGTCCCGAAAATTTTCTAATTTTTACACTTCCAATATCTCGTTAACCGTTCGTCCGATTTTTATTTTTCCAACGGTTTTCTTCAGCCCCAGATGTCCCGCTCCGAGTGCTGATGTCAACTTCCTCCCACACACCTTCCCCGCGCGCCAACCCGGTGACCTCTTTTCACTATTTTGGCTGCTGCTCCAAAACTACTGGCCAGACAATTCTGGTTTTTTGGTAGCAGCAGGAGGAGGTATCAGCGGATAAAATTGCGCCGAAAAAAGTGGGGGTCGTCGCGACTAATCGCGCGCCGCACGCTTGTGAAGGTCGAAAACCGCTGAAAATCCCGGTTTTTTCGACTTTTCTCGCGTCTTTTCGGCCCGATTTTCTCCCGGTTTTCACTGTTACACTCGCCACAATTTTCCGCGTGTTTTGACGTATCGCACTTGTAATTCCGTCACTTTTAGCCACTTCCACTGATTTAATTTGACTTTCCGCGGTTCGGAGCTCTCTAAGTGCTCGCGGGGCGCGTGCTGCTTCGATGGCGGTCGAAGCGGGACTGGTTAGGTTAGGTTAGGTTAGGTTAGGTTAGGTTAGGTTAGGTTAGGTTAGGTTAGGTTAGGTTAGGTTAGGTTAGGTTAGGTTAGGTTAGGTTAGGTTAGGTTAGGTTAGGTTAGGTTAGGTTAGGTTAGGTTAGGTTCCCCCCGACGGTTGCCCGCCTTGTCGTGGCGGTGGGGCTCAGTAACCGTGGTTGAGGACCCACGGTGAAGCAAAGAGGCAACCAGGGCCGGCTTGGCAGGAGGCCGGGCCAGCCCAAGGAGGGGCGCTCCCGGCGGACTGGAGGAGCCAGTCCGCTGCGGACGCGCCTAGAGGTGGGACCGCAGAAGAAGAGGAGTGCCGGTATTACGGTGCGCCGTACTCCCTATCTTCTGCGGCCGTGGAGGATCGCAGGGGGAGAGGGTGGTGGTGTTGTGCCGCTATCCCTACCCCTCTGCGAGCTGGCGGGGCCGTTCCGCAGGGAAACGGCATCGGTGGGGCCGCAGGGGAAGAGGCAAGTTTGGTATTACGGTGCGCCGCTTGCCCTATCCTCTGCGGCCGAGGTGTAGTTGGCCTCCACCAGTACTGTGGCAGACTCGGGGGGAGTCTGCTACAGTACTGGTGGAGGCGGGGGAGGAAGGCGCACTTACCATCAGGTGCGCCTGCCGCCGGCGGGGTCGCGGATGTGTGTATCGTTCCCGTGGCCCCGTCAGAAGGCGGCGTGGAGGAAGGTGGGGGGGGGTTTTAGTGGGTATACCGTGGGTCTCATTAGCCTATACGGGAGTCCCACATCACCACTCGGGTGCCCCCTGCGCCCGGGTGGTATGCGTAATGCATTTCCCCCTCCGGAAACAAAAAAAAAAAAAAAAAAAAAAAAAAAAAAAAAAAAAAAAAAGGTTAGGTTAGGTTAGGTTAGGTTAGGTTAGGTTAGGTTAGGTTAGGTTGCCCCCCGATGGTTGCCCGCCTTGTCGTGGCGGAGGGGCTCAGTAACCGTGGATGGGGACCACGGTGAAGCGAAGAGGCAACCAGGGCCGGCTTGGCAGGAGGCCGGGCCGGCCCGAGGAGGGGCGCTCCCGGCGGACTGGAGGAGCCAGTCCGCTGCGGACGCGCCTGGAGGTGGGACCGCAGAAGAAGAGGAGTGCCGGTATTACGGTGCGCCGTACTCCCTATCTTCTGCGGCCGTGGAGGATCGCAGGGGGAGAGGGTGGTGGTGTTTTGCCGCTATCCCTACCCCCCTGCGAGCTGGCGGGGCCGTTCCGCGCGGTAACGGCATCGGTGGGGCCGCGGGGGAAGAGGCAAGTTTGGTATTACGGTGCGCCGCTTGCCCTATCCTCTGCGGCCGAGGTGTAGTTGGCCTCCACCAGTACTGCAGCAGACTCGGGGGGAGTCTGCTGCAGTACTGGTGGAGGCGGAGGAGGGAGGTGCACCTTACCATCTGGTGCGCCTGCCGCCGGCGGGGTCGCGGATGTGTGTATCGTTCCCGTGGCCCCGTCGCAAGGCGGCGTGGAGGAAGGTGGGGGGGGGGTTTTAGTGGGTAAACCGTGGGTCTCATTAGCCTATACGGGAGTCCCACATCACCACTCGGGTGCCCCCCTGCACCCGGGTGGTATGCGTAATGCATTTCCCCCTCCGGAAACAAAAAAAAAAAAAAAAAAAAAAAAAAAAAAAGGTTAGGTTAGGTTAGGTTAGGTTAGGTTAGGTTAGGTTAGGTTAGGTTAGGTTAGGTTAGGTTAGGTTAGGTTAGGTTAGGTTAGGTTAGGTTAGGTTGGGGACCCCCCGACGGTTGCCCGCCTTGTCGTGGCGGTGGGGCTCAGTAACCGTGGTTGAGGACCCACGGTGAAGCAAAGAGGCAACCAGGGCCGGCTTGGCAGGAGGCCGGGCCGGCCCAAGGAGGGGCGCTCCCGGCGGACTGGAGGAGCCAGTCCGCTGCGGACGCGCCTAGAGGTGGGACCGCAGGGGAAGAGGCAAGTTTGGTATTACGGTGCGCCGCTTGCCCTATCCTCTGCGGCCGAGGTGTAGTTGGCCTCCACCAGTACTGTGGCAGACTCGGGGGGAGTCTGCTACAGTACTGGTGGAGGCGGGGGAGGAAGGCGCACTTACCATCAGGTGCGCCTGCCGCCGGCGGGGTCGCGGATGTGTGTATCGTTCCCGTGGCCCCGTCACAAGGCGGCGTGGAGGAAGGTGGGGGGGGGTTTTAGTGGGTATACCGTGGGTCTCATTAGCCTATACGGGAGTCCCACATCACCACTCGGGTGCCCCCTGCGCCCGGGTGGTATGCGTAATGCATTTCCCCCTCCGGAAACAAAAAAAAAAAAAAAAAAAAAAAAAAAAAAAAAAAAAAAAAAAAAAAGGTTAGGTTGGGGACGATACCGGTTCCTCCACGTTGGTGTCCCTGGGCAACGTCTGGGTGCGCCACTCCGCTCTTTACACGGGGTGAGGTACTCAGGCGGCTGAACGCCGGTCTATTTCTATCTTTCACACCTTTTTATAGTTTACTCTTCTTTTATTATTGTTTTTTATTTATTTTCTCTATCTTTCAACACCTTTTCTTTCTGTCTTTTCTCTTTTATTTATTCTTCTGTGCGTGTGTGATAGGTTTTGTATGATAGGTTTTTGTTTGAATGGTGACGAATGGGCTTCTACGGCCCCTAATCCTTGGATTGTGGTGCCCGGCCTTGGGATGCGTGGCGAACAGGCGGTTTCGTCGTGAGGGCACTGGGGCAGAATCCCCCCTATTGGATCGGGTCAGACTCAGCCCACAATTGACAACCATGGAAGGCAAGCATGCGGAAAATTCTCCCAGGGTGGGTCCCGGCGATGCCGGGGAATCCCACACTCCCGTTTCGGCGGGAGATAGGGCCAGGTATACTGGGGGCCCCAAACATGCGTTGGTGGAGGGAAAGGAGGCCGTTGCGACGGCGAATGAGGAGGGAAGCGCGATGGCGCATGCGAGTCCGAAGCCGGTGCCCCTAACCGCACCGGTGGCGGAACTCTTAACCGATGAGGACGTGGATTTCTCTCAGCCTGTGGAGAATGGTAGGGAGCGGCTCCTGAGGCTTCTTCACCGCAAGAAGTTGCGAGGAGACACGGAGGGGCTCGCACGCGTTCAGCGCGAGCGGGATCTGATCCTCCCTCCCTCTATTAAGACTGAGACAATGGCGGCGGGAAATAGCAGCGGATCCGCACCGCGCATACCGCGCGTTATGCTCACACGCGCGCTGATTCCCGCACGCCCAAACACCGGACTAGACAGCGACGACTACCTTTCGGACTCCAGTGATATCTCTGGCATATCACTGGACTCCGAGGGACTGCCCGTCATACCCGAAAGAGACGCACCTCGTAAGAGGAAAACCAGTGATGACGATGTACCGTCCCTCAGCAAAGGGGCGGTACCCAAGCCTAAAAGGGGACGTGGCCGGCCACCATCTACCGGCCAGTACGTCGGCCTAGCGAAGGCACAAGCCGAGTTCAACCGGCAAAAGGAGGAGGCTCTTCGGCTCCAGGCTGAGGAAGAGGTGGCCGAAACGGCGAGGACGGCACGGCAGGCACGCGTGTCAACCTGCGCAAGCCCCGCAAGCATGGACACCGAAGAAGAGAGGTCAGAGCAGACCATCACCGCTCTGGCCCAAAGTGTGGAGGCTTCGTTGGCGACAATAACAATGGTCGCCACGAAGTCGCAAAATTTAAAGGGGACATACCAACGGTTCCTAAAAGAGGCGACCGCCAACATAAGGATGGCCGTCGCCGAAATAAAGGGCCGCGGGCAATCGGAAGAAGCAAAGGCTCTGGAGGCCCAAAACGCAAGGCTCCAGCAACAAGTGGATACACTTCGCCGCGAGCTGGAGGAGCTACGGCGGCAGATGATAAGGCCTGCTACACAAGACCTGCAACAGATGTTGTCGGAGGTTTCGCGCTCCAATATCGAAACCTTCGGCAACATGCTTAATGCACGGCTGGCAGGGATTGAAGATAGGCTCCTCCCGGAGCCCCGGAGGAGACCGCCGCTGGCGGCGGACAGTGCCAGCACTACGGCAGGCACACCACCGACGGTGGAAAGGACGAAGGCGCCGAAGCCAAAAAAGGCAACGGCGCCCACGTATGCAGGGATAGTGGCACCAAGTGCGGTGGCCCCCGCCAAAGAGGCGCCGTCTGCACCGGCAAAAAAGAAGAAGGCTAAGAAAAAGCGGCCATCAATGGCCGCTCAAGAGGCGGCGCAAGGGGGGGAGCACATCAACCCCTCCCCCGCCGAGGCCCCGTGGACCACCATCGATCCACGCAAGGCCGGAAAGAAGAAAGGGGCGGCTAAAACACCCAAGGCCGCCCCTAAGAAGAAGAAAAGGAGGGCTAGGCTTCGCCCCCCCACAACAGCGGCAATCACCCTCACCCTTGAGGCTGGTGCCGCTGAGGGAGGGGCAACATACGAGAAGATCCTGCGCGAAGCCAGGTCGAAGATCGATCTGGGGGAGCTAAACATCCCCAGACTCGGCTTCCGCCTGGCCCAGACGGGTGCGCGCGTTCTGTCGATTGACGGAGAGGGGGCAAATGAAAAGGCAGACGCTCTGGCCGCGAGACTTCGGGCGACCCTTAGCCCCAGCGTTGTGAAGGTAGCCCGCCCGGTGAAATGTGCTGAACTGCGCGTCACCGGGCTGGACGACGCGACGTCGGCCGCCGATGTCATCGAGGCGGCCGCAAAAGAAGGCGATTGCCCGGCCACCAACATCCGGTCGGGCAAAATTGTTGTGGGCCCAAGAGGTGCTAGAAGCCTCTGGCTCAGCGTACCGATGGCAGCCGCCAAAAAGCTCACCAGCACTGGGCGGCTGCAGATAGGCTGGGTCGTTGCAGGGGTGACACTGCTTGCTGCGAGGCCCAAGCGGTGTTACCGCTGTCTCGACACCGGCCACCTGGCGGTGCAGTGCAAGTCCTCGGTGGACCTCAGTCGGAATTGTTTCCGCTGCGGGAAGCCGGGGCACAAGGCACCAGAGTGCGAAGCGGCTCCGAATTGCCCGGCTTGCGAGGCCGTAAGCAAGCCGAAGGAGCACGTGCTGGGGAGCAGCGGCTGTATCACAGCACCCAAGCCGCCCCCCGGCACGAATAAGAAGAGGAAGGCTCGTTCCAAGGCCCGGCTTAAAACGCCCAAGGCCGGCGCAAGGGCGCTTACACCCGCCCCCGCCACTATGGAAGTGGAGGCCTAGACCCGTGGGCGGTGATCGGGGGATCGCCGCTCACACTATGGGTCCTGAGCGCAAAGCTCCCC